>CAUYPK010044031.1:0-17962 GCA_963574355.1 Loris lydekkerianus
GCAGGGGTGGCGAACACGCGGCTAGAGCCACATGCGGCTCCCGGCCAAAATGAATTTCGGCTCTTTGTCTCTTATCATTATTTTGTATACTGTGGCTCTTTGCCAAGTTTGGATTTTGTTATGCTGCTTCTGAGGAGGGACCTCTGAGGAGCGATCTCCGAGCGCGTAGTCGAACTTGTTTGCCACCCCTGCGTATTGGATCTCGAAAAACCTTCATTCTACCTTTGACATGGTGTGCTGCGTTCCTGTGTTTCCATGAATACTGGGCCACCTTGAAGTCAATCACCAGAAGAGCTCGGACTCAAATAGTTTGACACCTTACCAGGGGTCCTCAAACTGTGGCCCGCGGGCCACATGAGGCGGTGTGATTGTATTTGTTCCCGTTTTGTTTTACTTCAAAATAAGATATGTGCAGTGTGCATAGGAATTTGTTCATAGTTTTGTTTCTTAACTATAGTTCGGCCCTCCAACGGTCTGAGGGACAGTGAACTGGCCCCCTGTTCAAAAAGTTTGAGAACACCTGCTTAGAGTCCATCTAGTCAATTACAAGATTATATTTCTAGTCCTTCTATCCAGGAACACACTAAAATTTTTTCTATTATTTAAGTCTGCTATTAGATATCTCTTTATTATTCTTTTCATATGGACCCTCAATATTTTAATAGAAAATTTGCATTGTTTTTTTTTCCCCCAAGAAGCTTTAAATATTACTTTGAATTATTCTTTGTTCTTGGCACTAAGATTATACTTGCAAGATAGATTTGATTTTATGTTACCTTAAACAATTTATTTCTCTCTTCTTTGCCTTTATCATAATAGGAAAATGAAAAAGTTAAGTTTTTAACAAGTTACAGAGAAACTACAGAAAATGGGTGTATAGTGTCTGAATTGAAAACTCAGGCTGGGCTCAGGCAGATTAAGTTTTCCATCTTAGCTTTGCTGGTCACTTTCAGATGTTAGGAGATGAAAAGACAATGATGGTGGCTACTAGCTCAAAGGTTTCCAAACTTAGCTACACATTAAAATTGCCTTGAAGCTTATAAAAATCCCACGTCCTGCTCTGGTTGCACCTTCACCAATTAAATCAGCATATCTGGGAGTGGAGGCCAGCAATCAGCAGTTTCTAAAGATTCCCAGGTGGGTCCAGTGTACCACACAGGACGGGAACCAATGTTCTAAATGGTGCATTCCTCAAAGCAGCGCGTGACAGGCTCCTGGCTCAGCTGTTTATTAAACCCATATTTACCAACATTAAGTTTCCTTGCTTAAAGTGAGGCACATGTGTAAAGTATTTGATACTACTGTTAATTATCCTTTATGTATGCAAGAAAATGGAGAATCTGGGGCTCCCCGTCACAATTACTAGATCAGAGTCTACAACTGAATAAGGTCCCCAGTTGATTCCCCCTGGACGTTAAATTTGAGATGCACCTGTCTGCTTTTCCCTCTCCAGGCTGTAACGCCTAAAAAGCCTGAATGAGACCAGACTATCTTTGCCTTGTGTCTTGCAGACTGAGAAGCTTAAGGACTGTTGACTGAACTGAGCTGAGAATGAATAAAAGTGTTGGTTTAAGGTCAAAGGACACAATGCTGAGGGCATTGTTAGCACCAAAGACGCATAAACATTCCTTAAATTGTTTCTCTGGAGGCCAGTCCTGCTTGGTGGCAGATTCCTTTGAGAATCTAATGAAACCGAGAATCAATTTTCTCTCCTTACAAATTCTGCATTTAATATTAGGTGGGTTGTAGAAGCCCAGAAGCCCATACCTGGACTCTCTACGTCCATGACAGATAAAATCTGGGCCTAATGTAGTAACTAAAATTTTGAGGTGTATGTGGAACTTCCCTTGGTCTTCAGAGTGGACAGAGGACAGAAGAGGATTTTTCAAAAGTCCTGTTGGAGACCATTGTGTCTCTGTCTCTCTCACCTTCTCCCTCCCTGAGAGGGACCCACTTCCACCTCCCTTTGGAAGTGCTCTAAACTTTCTCCTTATTCTTCGTAAATAAAATCTGTTACCCTGAAACTCGTGCAGGTTACTTTTACTTTCTACCCACAGTATCTGTGCAGCTCCAGTTGTCGGTGTCCATGCACTTTTGCTTTTGGTTACCACTGTGCCTCAGTTGAACTTCCTAGCTCAGTTGAGTAATCAAACTAGGTCACCTGGTTTGGGGAACCAGTACCCCCAACCATGGCTACTGTTGGAGGTTAGACAGTAAAAACCTATGGCCTGGATGACAACAACAGTAACAATAATAATAAAATAAATAAAAAGTCCTGATGACTGTTCAATTGAAAAGCTAACCACAGGGTGGCGCCTCTGGCTCAAAGGAGTAGGGCGCCAGCCCCACATGCCTGAGGTGCAGGGTTCAAACCCAGCCCCAGCCAAAAACTGCAAGAAAAAAACTAACCTGAAAATATTTTACAAGGACATGGTAAAGATGTTTACGAAGGCCTTTAGACACAATTCTCAAGGAAGTGTTTTGACTACCACTTCATTTTTCTTCTTTCCTTGTCCTGTGAATTTCTGTAGCAACTTTAAAAAAAACAAAACTTTATCTGTGATCTGGAATGACCATGAACTTTAATACAAGTAAAGAATCATGCATATTCCACAAATGCCCAGACGCGGTCTAAAATAGATCAGGCAGTCAATATAGAAAAAAGAAATGGAAAAGTTCACCTATGTGGGCTCTACACTCAAGCAGTTACTTCTGTTATTGAGACATAGAGCAAAAAGGGGGAAAGCACGCGGTCAAATGCTACTGTAATGTATGTGGCCTGGGAGTGGGACTGGCGAGTGGTACATTTGGTTTGGCCCCAAAATCCAATTTAATTAAGATGGGCAGTAAAAACTTTTTCTATGGTTTTGCTGCCTTTACTGATCTGAGTCACAATCCATTTAATACTTAGTATTTTGTCAATAATAATCTTATTTGTTTATTTACATTTTACTTTATGCCATAAAAATTATAAAGTGGATTCTATAAGTATATATGCTCAGAAAGAAGATAATATTTTGAATAAAAGAATAAAGAATAAGCCAAAGGAAAATAAGTGGAAAAAAGACGAAAAGTCAAAACTGCATGCTCTAGGAGCTGTATATCTGACACGTGAGAGCCATTAATTTCTAAGACATGAGGGCGACTAGTTGGGTTGTTAAGTTTTATTATATGTGAGTTTATTGAGAGTTTATTTAAAGTTTCCTAAAATAAAAACAAGTCTATTATTCCTGTGACTAAGACTATAGAGAAAATGCCTCATGCATCCTCATAAAGAAGACCTTATAAAAAATCCAAAAAAAAAATAAATTCTCAACATCTGGATAGCCAAGAGCTTTGTAGGATTATGGCATCAAGTCATCAAAGTATACATTTCAAGAAAGGGCAACAGTTCATGTTTATTTTCTCCACTGCAAACAGGCATTAAACTGCCATAATATGGACCCTCCCAACCCTGACTCTTGTGGGGACAGATTCTGGGTGCACCTCAGTAAAGTGTGAAGCCAGCGCACAGCTGTAGCCTTGGCTATAAGAACCACAACTGTGTATTATTCCTAACATATTTTTCTACAAGTCAATAAAAATAAAGATTCATAATGGAATAGCTGTCAGTTCCTTGCCTATTCCTTGAGCAGACTCAGAAACCCAGACTGGCAATTTTTCAAGGCAAAAACTGTCTAATAAGCTACTAGGACCATAATTTATGGAAGAGTTAAACGTGTTATTTAAAAAAAAAAAAAACCCTTCTACCAGAGAAGGCTTTCAGTGCTGGCAAAGTAAAATATGGGTGAGGATTAGAGCCTATCATCTTTGATCTGCTCTGCTGGGGGGAAATCTCTGCCAGGTGTTATGTTGAGGTAGAGGTGAGATTTGGGGGGCGGGGGTGTATTGGTTTTTAAGTATTTCCCAGATTCCATTAGCATGTCACTTTTGTTATATTTACAAGCTTTACATACCACTTATACTGCCATTTACTTAATATTTTTTTCTCGACATTGACTTTTAAATTTTAGTCATCCTAAGCAAAAACTTTCGTGATCTCACCCTGTGTAAGATGCCCTTTTCTAACACCACAAGCTATGTAAAATTCCCTCTCACATCACAGCCATAGAAATCACAACTTACAGAATATGAAGCAGTTTAGAGAAGGCGTGACGGTGGTTTAAAACCACAGAGACTAGAAACAGCCTGCCAGGGTTCAAATTCCAGCTCTGTTCCTTATCAGCTGTGAGATATTGAGCAAGTCCCTTAATCTTCTGTGCCTCGACACCCTCATCTGTAAAATGGGAGTAATATTATTAGTATTTCTATCTTAAGGTTATTGTAAAACTTAAATTAGTTAATATGTGTAAAGTGGTTCTGTAAAGACTTGGCACATAGTAAATATGATACACCATGTGCCGTTATTATTAGAACACAGTAAATAAGATAGCTTTGTTCTAGATAGGTGTAAGCTGTTGATTCTGTGGAGGGGAAAGTGAGATTTTTGGGTAGCCCCACAGTCTAATTCCTTTTTTTTTTTGTAGAGACAGAGTCTCACTTTGTTACCCTTGGTAGAGTGCTGTGGGCATCACAGCTCACAGCGACCTCCAACTCCTGGGCCTAGGCAATTATCTTGCCTCAGCCTCCCGAGCAGCTGGAACTATAGGCACCCACCACAACACCCAGATATTTTTTTGTTGCAGTTTGGCCAGGGCCAGGTTCGAACCCGCCACCCTCGGTATGTGGGGCCTGCCCCCTACCCACTGAGCCACTGGTGCCGCCCTCCCACGGACTGATTCTTTCCCATTTCTCTCAATCAGCTCATACCTGAGATGACTACAGCTAGGAGCTGTCTGTAGTATCCAATTTGACAGACAAATGCATGTCTTCATGGCTCTGTTATACCTACATTTTCTGCGTTAATAAAATACATGTGAGATTTAAAATTTTTATTTTCCCTTGCTGTTTGTTATTTACTTATAAATTGGCAGATGTAAGGAGTATGGGAAAGGGAGCAAGGAAAGAATAAGAATGGAAAGAAAGGCCCAAGGTGGGAGCAAATGGCCAGCCCTATGAACTTCAGGAAAATCTAGTCAGTAAGCTTCAAAAAGTTGTCACACAGGTAAAGTGCAATGTGAAAGTGGCCCCACTGGGTGGTGGTAGGATGAATTTTATTTTCTTCTCTTTGTTTTCCAGAATAAAGACATATTGCTTTTATTATGAGGAAAAAAAAAAGTTGGCTTTTTTTTAATTAATAAAATGTGTCATTGGAAAACTCCAAATAACAAGATGTTAGGGAATAAAGGAATTCAAATGAATAATAACTGAATATACAGTAGAAGAGAAAAATTGTGACAGGGTAAAATTTTAGGCTTTTTCACTTGTAAAAGACCACCAAGAACCTTAGGTGCCTAACTTAGTAAAAGTATTAGCATTAAAACAACTTTCTCAGAGTCTTCTATGGTATCAACATTACTGTTACTTTAAAAGGAGGGATTCATCCCATGAAGATAGTTTAAAAAATAAGGGATGTAAAAACCACAAATCTTGGCTCAACGCCTGTAGCTCAAGAAGGTGGGGTGCTGGCCCCACATGCTGGAGGTGGCACATTCAAGCTCAGCCCCGGCCAAAAACTGTAAAAAAAAAAAAAATCTTGGCTCTGCGCTAGGGCACCAGCCACATACACCAGAGCTGGCAGGTTCAAACCCAGCCCAGGCTTGCCAAACAGCAATGACAACTACAACCAAAAAATAGCTGGGCATTGAGAGGCTGAGGCAAGAGAATCACCTAAGCCCAAGAGTTTGAGGTTGCTGTGAGCTGTGACACCACAGCACTCTACCAAGGGTGACATACTGAGACTCGGTCTCAAAAAAATAATAATAATAAAATAAAATAAAAACCACAAATCTTTAAAGACTCACGTTTTATTCTGATAGCATACATGTGGACTCTGACCAGCAGTGTTTAGTTCCCTTGGGAGACCTTTCTTGTAGAGTGAGTTATGAGCCCTGCTCTCGTGAATACCTGTACATGGGAGTGTCGGGTGCCATAGTTCTGAGACCTGACTTCGTTCAAACTAAGTTGTCATATCCCAAAAGGTGGTATGGTTATATTTTTTGGAATCCTGAAACCTGAATTTCCATAGAAACTATGTTATAATTATTTATTAGGATTCCAGGCTCCTTTAGGCTTTAAAAGATATTTAATATCCTTTTTCTTATTTGAGTCTGGTATAGACTTACTAATTTTTATTTTCTTGATCTCCCGTCTTCAAAGAGAGGAGTATTGAAATCTTTCTATAAGCATCTAAGGAAGAATGTTAAAATCTCCCCCCTGTGGGATCAATTTTTTCTCTCTAACTTTCATGGCTCTGATACAAGGTACATATAAGCACATGTTTGTTAGAGTTTCTTGGATTATTCCTATTATTATACATAACATCTCTCTTTATTCCTTGTCTTACTGCTAATGGGAGGTACAGGCCCAGGGCAGTGTGAAGAAAAAGGGAAATGAGATAAGGAAAAATGCAAGGCCCTGTAAGGCAGAACTGGCCACTGCTTCTCAAGTAGCTCAGAAAGCACAGAACTGTGTTGAGCACAGGACTGTTCTCCACTTTGGGGATGTTCCCTACAAGGGTTGAGAGAGAGAGAGAGAGAGAGAGAACAGAGACATTATCTGCCCGGCTCCCTTCTCTCTCTCACTTACCCTTGGTTGAGTTCCATCCCACTGGATTTAATTCCTGCACATCTCAGAGTGTGTCCTCCGCCCGTTAGAGGCTCCCAGGAAGCAGCTCCTGAGAGCAGCATGGAAGGGAGCAGCTGAGAGCATCCGAGAGGGTAGAGGAGGCTCGTGCCGGGCACATCCCCAAGGCCGTATGTTCTCGTTGGATAATAATGCCCAGACATCAGTTCAGTACAAATGGACACCTCAAGGGAAAGATGAACAAACTCAAAGTCAATTTAATAAATCTGTGTCGAGAGCACTTGCCATGTCCAGGTTACCGCGGGAGGCTTTGGAGGGGAAAGTGACGTGCGAGGCTTGATGCTGGGCTTCCTGAGAGACAGGGAGCATCTGGAGGAAGGATTTGGGATTTAGACAAGCCCACTTTTGAATTTCCTCTCTGTTCCTTATGCTTTGTGAACCTGAACAAAACATTTGACTTTCTAAGCCTTCGTTTCCTGGGGGCTATAATAGTGCTTGCCTCACAGGATCATTATAAGCTTGAAATAAAATAAATTCTAAAGGAGACAATACATTTGAAAAAAAAGCTGTATTGTTAATGGTTATTAATCATTAATCATTATTTCCCTCTCACCAGCTTAAATCAGTGAGTCAAGACAGATAACTATGAAAACAACCACTATGGGCAGAGGATGAGCAAGGAACCTTGAAGCTCAGAGAAGGAAGGGATAATTCCAGACGCGGAAGCTCAGGGAAGACCTCCAGGCTTGTGGTGAGAGAGAAAAGCCATTCCCTCCCTTTTCCTGGTGCACATTCCAAACTTATATGGCAAATTTGGTCATTGGCTCTCTTGTTTCTTTGCAAACCCCTCTCCAGCCTCGTCACTTCTGTCCTTTGTATCCCTATGTGACTGTCACCCTGCCCTTGACTTGGGGGAGCAGGCAGGGTGGCCCTTTGTCCCCCCACTCAACTCCCATTCCCATGGGGTTCTGCATATGATTTGTTTGGAGGCAAACCCAATATGTTCATTCTAACCAAGTGTGAGTGACTGCTGGCCGTTACCCTCCTAACATTTTGTACTTCTGCCTAATCGGAGCTTACTTCACAAAGCCCAATCTCCAATCAGGTCCTTCTCCATGAGAAGATTCTTGTTGACATGGCTCCCTCAAGCTTTCCTGGCTGTTCAGAGTCTTCCTCTCTCTGCTCTTGGCCCGTCGGCTCCCTGAAAGCTGCCAGTGTTTCCATAGCAGCTCTGCTGGAGGAGTTCCAGCCAGCTGAGAGTCAAGGGTATCTTCTAGGTATTAGGTATTTACAACCCCAGGACTATTAAAACCACAGAGGAAGTAGAGTTTCCCTTCTGCCCTCTGTACATTTTTCCATCATTAAATTTCCTCTCTAGCTCCCTTTCCTTTCTTAGTATTTTCCTCTTTTTCTTAGCACATGTTCTACATATTAAATACAGCAGCCACACGTCAATTATTTTTCTGGCCAAGAAGAGGCCTAGAACATAGCAGAGGTTTTAATTTCCTATTTAGAATATCATATTATTCATGTAAGAAACATGTGAAAACAACCTCCTCACTTCATCAGATAAAAGGGTGAGGCATATCAAGAATCATTTTCCTTCATTGAGCCTTCCTTCTATTTCCCCAGCTCACCTGAGTGCTTCTCTACAGCGAATCCAGTGTGAAATAGCCCCTCCCTGAATGTCCTTTTCATCTGATATTTTAAGTCTATTAGTAGGGAGTGAGACTGCAAGCTGCATAAATCTTAGAGACCGCCCTAATTTATGTGGGACTTCCAGAAATGCTACGGCCAGTTGCTAAATGACCCTTCTGTCCTGCCTTTTCGTGGTGCTGGCAGAGTTAGGAGTAAACAGAGACCACGTGCCATCCTGGAAGCACCCGGGACTGCCTTTGGGGCAAGGTACTGGCTGAACCATTTGCTAGCTGGGTGATGCCACCAAGTTACTTAATTTGGTAAGGGTTCCACTTCCTCACATTTAAAAATTGTGACAAAAGCTATGTAATGAAATCAACAATCAATGAGGTCTTTGATTCATAAAACATTTGAATACCTGTGTGCCAGACACTGTGCTAAGCACTGGGGGGTATAGATTTGAGGAAGATAAATTTCCTGCCCTCAAGTAGTGCAGAATCTAGTAGAGTCAAATGTGTAAATGAGTGTACTAAGTATGATTACAGAAGTGTATTCAGCAGCGGTTCATAAGAGGCGAGATTATATCAGAACACATAGTGAGTTTTGCAAATTACACACAGCCACTCCTAGGAACAGTGCTCAAGACTTGATAATTCTTTCTTTAAAACTGCCATCACGCATAATTAGAAATGGAAGGCATGTGGTTTAAGTCAACTCCCTGCCATTGTTAGAGAGGGAAACTCCCAGGTAACCCCCTTCCTACCTTAGCCCCCCAGAACCTCTGCTCCATATAATATCCTTGGGCAAAGTGAGTCACTACTTTTCAACTTCTACTTGCTTTTTCAGGACTCTGAAATCCATATCATCAATCCAGATTTCTCTGCTGAGCTCCAAAGCATCTGTCCACTGGTGGAAAGTCATCTTCTGGATGATCCACAAGTTCCTCACTTGCAATAAAAGCAGCACAGAACTCTGCTGGCAGGTCCGGTCCTCCTGTGTTCTCCATTGTAGTAAAAAGACACACCCTTTGTCCGAGCTAACTCTTTCAGTAATCTTGGGTTCCTTCCATCTTTGCACCATTTCCAGTCAGCCACCAAATCCTGTAAGTACTGTTTCCAAAATACATAGTATATCTCTGACTCTTTATTCCCAGGACCCTGATCCTAATTAAGTTCTATAATAGTCCCCCCTTCCCCAGACCATTATAATGACCTTCTTGTCTACTTTGAAATGTTGTTCTCTGTAAACTACTATGTTTCTGTTCCATAAGAAATATAATGATGTGAACCCCAGCTAAAATTCTTCCAGTGGTTTCCTGTCCCTCCTCTTAACTTTAGCACCTGGAGCTGTGTCTTACTCATCTTGGGTAGGTATCTTGTCACTGACTGGTATGTGCGAGAGAACCAGGACATATAGCATAAAGAATAAAGAATTCTTCTTATTTGACAATGTGACTGTTACTTCTTTGCATTATTATTACTATTGCTCAATATTTCGATGCAGCAATTGTCTGATTTCTTTTCTGAATGTATTTATCCTTGTTCTTTACAAGGTTTTTGTTTCTAGTTCTTATCTTAAACATTGTTATTGTTATTAAATTTTAAGCCTCTTTAATTTTGTGAAGGCAAAAAGTAGAAACCTAATATACACATAAAAACAAAAAAAAAGAATGAAGAATTCTTCTACATAAAGAATTGTAGAAGTTATCCTGCAGTTAAGTAGTCTTTTTTGGAAAATGCTAGCAGGGTCAAATAGCATAAAAGTTATCCAGTGACTTGGAATACCTGTGATGTGCCGTGCACCGAGCCAGCGCCTTAAGTTGTATACGATTAAAACCTATGTTCCTGCACTTGAGTGGAGAGAATTGTAACATGATGAGTTTGGGGCTGTTGTACTGCTAGCGCATAGAGCTGTGGGAGCTTGAGTTGTGTGTGGAAGGTTGAGGAGGAGCTTCACAGGCTGTGACGGGCTGATGTGAGGAGATACAGGATCCAGAAACCAGAGTGATAGGAAGCTTGCATTTTCCTCCCCCCAAATAAAGACTGAGTTAGTGAAAAATGGCTAGGTTTTAGTCATACTTTTTTTTTGTTCTCAACTACTTTAAAAGTAATCTGCCTCTTAAAATTTGTAGTTTAAAATTTCTTTGGTAAATTTATGCCACGTTAACCCTTTCAACATCATTCCCTTCATTACATTTCTGTTATGAAAACTTTATGTTGAAATATTGGACAGAGCATTTGTAGCAGTTTAAAAATAAAATATTTTAAATTATTTAAATTGTTTTGGGTACTTCAATGGTACATGTGATTTACATTTTACATTTTTTGAGTTGTTAATCCTGGAGCACATTCCTATATAAAATTTGCTGTTAATTATTTTACTGCTTCTTGATGGAGAGTGCTATAAAAGATATTCCAATGAAAACATTAAAATTTACAGTTTGCCATAAAAAAGGAGGAAACATGATGTTTGAGAAATGGCAAGCAGTTCATTGCCACAGCAGCATAAGGTGCCTAACAGAGGATGAGGGGAACGGAAGAGTGAGGGTTGGGCTGAGGGGCTCATGGTGTTCATTCACTTACCCACTGTTATTCCACTAATGTTTATCAAATATCCCTTCCAGAGTCTTTTATTAGGTCTGTCAGCCCCAGAGAGCTATGCCTGAGTCATGGCTTAAGTCAGGACCTTGAAAATTGCCTGGGAATAGATCAAGATTCTAAGGGAAGTCGCCATTTATCTATTACTTCCACTCCTAGTCCCCCAAACCAGCCTTTAAACGCTGAAATATTCCTATCTAGTATTCTAGCCAGAGATTAGGATGTCATCCTTTAAACAAGTTAGAATGAAAGAGAAAAAAACACACTTACAAAGGAAAAAAAATGGGGGGGTGGGTGCTTTGATAGTTGCAAAGATGCCTCTTTCCTCTTTACTGTTATAAATATTTAGAACAGAGAGGCACATGGTTTAAGTCAATTCCCTGCCACATTCAGTGTGTGGTTTCACTTCTCAAACTATCAGTATTCAATCATTACTCCTGTGCTGGCAGTCTCTTTCTTTTCTGTATGCAAGTTTCTCCCTATTAAATAAGCCTCTCATTTGGAAGAATTCTTACTGCAATGACTATAATTACAACGCAAGGCTGAGCTGGAAAATGCCATGATGTGACAGCTTTTGTGACAGGTAGGGTGGGGAAAGAATGAAAGCTTATAATTTTCTTTGAGATGTCTTGAAGTCTGACAGCAGCCCTGCCCTAATGATGTAAATGGGCGATGACCTGGAGTTTCATGAGAGTGTAAGGCAGAGAGACCTGCCAATTCACTGTTCTGTGGACCACCAGGTAACAGCAAGAAAGACTGGGAACAGCTGGATCCTTTATGCCTTCTGCAAAAGGAACATTCTAGAACAGTATTTGCCAACAACTTAGAAGATGAGAGCTTCTTTTTAATGTTGAAACATTTCATTCCTCACTTGAGATAGGTTGTTCTTTTTCTATCCATCATTTGAAAAAATACATAATAATAAAAAGCAAAAAATTTGTCAGTACTTTAAAATAAATTACTTTGTTTCATTTATTATAATAGCATTTATAGACACTGGAAAACATCATACTTGTTCAAAAAATATGATTTATTCAGTCTACCAACAAACCTTGGTCACTTATGCATTTGATGACATTTACAGCGGCTCAGAAATCTATGATTTCCTCCTCTCTCTCACTTCAAGGTCATGGACTCGGGACATTGTGTTCCTTCTATTCATTTATTGGTCATTTCTTTGTTTCTTTTCATTTCACAACAAAGGAGCCTACTATATTCTGGGCATCATGATGGGGGTCATAGATGCAAAAGCAGAGAACACCTAGTACCTGCCATTAAGGAACTTCAGTCCAGTGGAGAAGAAAGAATTATAAACCTGCAACGGTAGAGTGGACACAGAGGAGGATGCAGTTCGGGGCTGCCAGCTCCGTGCTGCAGCGTGGAATCCGATGCCCTCCACATGGCTCTCTTCCTCTCTGGACCAGAGTATGTGTTCCCTGTGGGTCAGTAAAAACCAAGAGAGCCCAACTGTGCAAAAACAGTTCACGTTTCTGCTCTGCATAGTCGCTAAAATTCCATTTGGTCAAAGCAAGTAGTGTGGTCAAGGCCAAAGAGAAGGGACAGGGAAGTAAAGTCCACCTGCTGTTAGACCATGTGTGGGTGTGGATGCTACTAAAGGGAAGTGAGGAACTGGGACCAAAAATTCAATCTACCATAGGAGAGAACCCTTAATCTGTATTCTAAGAGATGATCACAAGTTTATCAGGTAAATCCAAACATCTGAAATAAGGATCAAGAGAAATAAAGCAACATTAATGCACAGTATTTGCCCTAAAAGAAATGTTCCACAGGGTCCCCACTCGGTGTCTGCCCCAGAACACATCAGGGCCAGGAGTGTACAGAGATGAGCACAGCCTTACGCACGCCAGGACTAGAGAGATCCAGGGAAAACTTCATGAAAGTCCTCGCCTGATGACTCTAAGGCCAGACTGATTATGCATGGATGATTTGTACCCAGTGTACTCATCTGGGGTGATGACAGTGACTTACAAAAAAAAAAAAAAAACAGTAATGACACTCACTTTCTATGCTATTTGCATTACTAATTCATTCTTCACATTGCTATCTTCAAAGTATGGAGATTGTGGTTTGTGTAAGTTTCCTATTATCCCTGTAACAAATCACCACAAACTTAATGGCTTAAAAATGACACAAACATATTATTTTATAGTTCTGGAGGTTCTAGAAGAAGCACTAAAATAAGTGTTATGGGCTAAAAATCAAGCTATTGGCACAACTACATTTTCTCTGGAAACTCTAGGAGGGAACCTCTTTCCTGCCTTCTCCAGCTTCACCTAGAGACTTTAGTGTTGGGGCCACCCAGATAATTTAGAATGATCTCCTTATTTTAAGAATAGCTGCTAGGTATATACCCAGAAGACCAAAACTCACATCATAAAAAAGATATTTGTACTAGAATGTTTATTGCAGCCCAATTCATGATATACTCTTAAATGAAAACATAAGAATAAAAACTAATTATAGAGGGAAAAAATGCTATTAGTGTAGCTGTGTACCTAGAAAGAATTTTTAGAGTGAATTTTTCTTTAAAAAATTTTTCTTTATGCAGTAGGCACAGCTTCTCTCTCTAGGTGGGACATCTAACTGGAAAGAATTATTTCAGTGTCCTTCCTATTTATTGGTTGGATATTTGTATCCATTGCCCTGGGGATAAAGTATAAATGAGATTTTTACTCATTCAAAAGCTATTTTTATGATGCCTTTAAGGAGGTTATAATGAATACCAGAGGTAAAGAAGGGAAGCTTTCTTTTAGGACCAAGAAACTGCCTTGGAATAATCAACCCTTCTCTTGGAAGAGGCAGATGGTCTTGGAAGAAATAGGTGGGCTGATAGCAAAACAGCACAGGCCTCCAAAGGGGAATTTATCACAGTGTCCCATCACAGTTCCAAATCCTCCAACCTCAAAGGGTATCTGAGTTTTTATTTAAGCACAAGTTTAAAAAAAAAAAAAAAAAAGGCAGAGTTAACTACACTATCTCCTGTCACTAGTAAGTCCCAAGGCCAAGGGAAGTTAATGTCAAACCAAGAACACTTTATTTATTTAGATTTTGTGTTTATTTTAGTTAATGTTGGTGAAGGGGAAAAGAGACATTAGAAAGATTCTCCTCCTACTCTTCCTTCCTGGGTGGTTCATTAAATGGGTAAAAAGTCATCATTAGATGTGCTAATCTCTGAGTTCTTAACATGCATTGAACTGTGAAATATACTTCTGAATTTACAATACAACTTTTCCCATTATCTCAGATTTTGCTGGGCAATGCTGAGAACCAAGGTTGCCAGATCATCTGTCCAGCAATTGCTAATGAATGGCCCCACAAAAAGGCCTCCCGTGTGTGAGCCCTTTCCCAAGAACATGTAAGAGAATGCCTGAAAATGATTGAGAAGAGTTTAGAGTATACAGGTTTCTGGGACAGATTTGTCACTGTTCTGTTCATGTTTATTTCCTCTTGCTCAATCAGTTTCATGAACTGATGGAAAAGGTGAATGAACCAGAGTGGGAATGGTGGGAAAGGGTGAAGTAAAACATGACAGAAAGAAAGACACGAGTGACAGAGATAGACTTGAGAGACAAAGATGGAATGGGGGGGGGGGGGAGACAAGATGGCTGATTGAAGCCAGCTTTCTACAGAGGCTCCCATCCAGAAGAAGAATTAAAGGACAGAAATTTAGCAAGTAACCTTGCAGATTAGAGCTGTGCCAAGAGAGAAGGTTAAAGAATGCACATCAACCCTGCTGAGGTGAGCTGCGACCCCCAGGATACAAACAAAAGGTACAAAATTCATCACCAAGCAGATGGGAGTCCACTCTTCAATGAGAACAGCTGGGAGTACTCCATAAACAAATGATCAGAGTTAAAAGTCCTCCCATTATATCTCATGGAAGAAACTCTCTAAAATCTGGACCTACTTCCCCTATTAGGGTGCCATGGCACTCTCCTGTCAGGCATAAAACTTAAACAGGCATATGTATAAAACTGTATATATTATTTGCCTACAATTCTGAGCTCCCAAAAACTCCCCTCCACTGTCACTCTGAGGTCTGGAGGCCTGTCCCCCAGGACTCCAGATACTTGGGAATTATCTCGAGAGGTGTGGATAGGGCATGAACTGCTGCTGGTCAGTGCTGATTCTGTGGCACAGGAGTGAGGAGAGGATGGTCAGTTGAGAGGGAACCACACAAGAGCGGCAGTGCCCTGAGGCACAGAGCAGCAACCATTTTTTGGCAACAATAGGGCTGACACCTGGATATTCTGGAGTCACACCCCCTTGTCTCTCTGGGCAACCAGAGGAGGCTGGGCATCTTCTCCACTGGCAGAAAAGATCTGGGACAGAAACGCAGGTCCCATAAGTAAAAGGTTTGCCTGAGGCGGAACCATCCTGGGTGGAGCACAGTGTCAAGAAAATGCACACGCAGAGCCAACAGATTCCCAGGGCAGGGCTGAACCAGAGGACTGCTTCACTGAGCCTAAGATGCACCTGGCCACCAGGGGATCATTAGTCCAGACAAAGGAGAGCAGGAGGCTAGAACTGACAGCTAACCATGCTGCGAATACAAACAACTGGGCAGCAGCACAGGGCCTGAGTTGCAGGTTCTGAGAACTCAATACAGTTTCTCTTCTGCAGGGGAATTTAGCCAGGACAGAAACAAATTCCACAAAGTTGTTCTGTTCTGTCAGTAACATCAATCAGGGGCAGGGTTGGAACTGAGTGAACAACCTCAGCCTCCATTAAGCACCCAAGGTTATCAGGCCTCACCTCCCCCTGCTGGATAGTGGCAGAGAGCAGTGGCCTGGCTGAGGAGACATAAATCACCCTGTGATTCTGGCAGGTGCAAACCCCTGGAGTATCTGCTCATTGAAGGCAACTGGATCGCAGCCCTGCGGGGGTCTTAGTGACTGGGTGTGACAGAAGTGCAAGGTAGGAAAGGAGGCATCAACCTTCCCAGACTAATCTATTTGCTAGGTGGGTCCTCCTGACCTCACAGAGCACTGGACCAAGTCATATTTGAGTTGATTTGTCAGCAGACCCCTGTGATCTAGCTGCCAGAGGCCTTTCAAACTCTCCCACTTGAGATAGGTGCTGACTGAGACAGTTGATTTGGACCTCTTGAACTGGGCCAATCACCCGAGGACTATGCAAGTGGTACCCTGGGGGTGTGGTTGTAGGAAGGCTTGATTTTCCTTTTCCAATTGTTGCCTGTGGGGGGTGGAGTGACTTAATTGCTAGTATTTCTCCACAGCTGAGACTTCAACCCAGAGTAACTGATTCACTAGGGTCAGATAGAGACAAGCTGAAAAGAAGACAGAGCAACTTACCCCCACCACACTAAGCAGGTCCCTAGTTTCTCAGTCTGTAGCACTGTAATGGTCCCTGGCAAACTCCAGGGGAAAAGGAATAGACACCAGTACCAGCTTTTGGGCAAAGGGCTGGTTAATCACTACTCCTGGAGCCCCAAACCCAACTTTTCTTTATCCACTCATCTAGTCAAATGGTGTAAAATAATCATGGGGCAAAATCAGCAGAAAAACTCTGGTAACATGAATAACCACAGTAGATCAACCACCCCAGGAAATATGTGGCACACATAACTGAAGATCCCATTCATAAACAGATGCTGAGATGTCAGAAATCGAGTTCAGAGTTTAGATTGCAAACAAGATTAATAGAATGAAGGAAAAGTTGGAATTGGAAATTCAAGGAGAAATTCAAAAGTTGTCTCAAGAATTCAAAGAATTTAAAGACAAGATCACCAAAGATTGAAGCAAAAATTTGCAGCCCTCAAAGATCTGAAAAATACAGTAGAATTCCTCAGTAACAGAGTGGAACAGGCAGATGAAAGGATTTCTGACATTGAAGACAAAGTTTTTGACCACTCCCAAACTTTCAGAGAGGAAGAGAAATGGAAAGCAAAAACAGATCATTCTCTCAGAGAGCTCTGGGATAATTCAAAGAAGGCTAACATCCACCTCATTGGAATCCCTGAAAGTGATGAAGTGGCTTTGCAAGGACAGAGGCTCTTCTCCATGAAATTATGAAAGAGAATTTTCCAGACATACTAAGAGATACTGAAATTCAGATTGCAGACAGTTTCAGAGTCCCAACATGACTCAACCTGATAAGACATGCCCTAGGCACATCATAATTAACTTCACTAAAGTTAATATGAAGGAGAAAACTCTGAAAGCAGCCAGACATAAGAAAAAATACAACCTAAAAGGGGAAAAATATTAGAATGACTGCAGATCTCTCTGCTGAAACCTTTCAAGCCAGAAGAGGGTGGTCATTGACTTTTAGTCTCCTAAAACAAAGTAACTTTCAACCCAGGATTCTGTATCCAGTGAAACTGAGTTTCATTTATGATGGAGAAATTAAATACTTTAATGACATTCACATGTTGAAGAAAACCAAACCAGCTCTTCAGCATATTCTCAGACCTATCCTCCATAATGACCAACCCAATCCTCTGCCACAAAAGTAAACTCACTCAGAAACTTTTGATCAAACTCTAACTTCCACAGTGGGGAAAGGATTAAAAATGTCCACTGGACTTTTGAAAAACTTGATACCCAAAACTTTACCAGGCTTATCAATATTCTCCATTAATGTGAATGCCTTAAACTGTCCTCTAAAGAGGCACAGGTTGGCTTACTGGATACAAAAACACAGGCCAGATATCTGCTGCATACAAGAATCTCATCTAACTTTAAAAGATAAATATAGACTCAGGGTGAAAGGATGGTCATTCATATTTCAGGCAAATGGAAATCAGAAAAAAACAGGTGTTGCAATTCTATTTGCAGACACAATAGGCTTTAAACCAACAAATGTAAGGACAGATACGAATGGTCACTTCATATTTGTTAAGGATAATACTCAATATGATGATATTTCAATTATTAATATTTATGCACCCAACCACAATGCACCTCAATTTAGAACAGAAACTCTAACAAATATGAGCAACTTCATTTCCTCCAGCTCCATAATAGTTGGAGATTTTAACACTCCTTTGGCAGTGTTGG
>CAUYPK010044034.1:0-73264 GCA_963574355.1 Loris lydekkerianus
GTTTTGTAGTTTGATCAGGTCCCAATAGTGTATTTTTCATACTGCTTCAATTGCCTAGGAAGTTCTCCTCTTAAAATATTCACCCAGGCTAATTCATTCAAGAGTTTTCCCTGCACTTTCTTCAAGTATTTTTTATAGATGTTGTATAGTTGATGATATTTTAGAACTTGATATAGGCCTGTTCAACATTTCCACTTCGTTCTGGCTAAGTCTTGGTAGGTGACGTGCTTCCAGGTATTGGTCGATTTGTTTCATATTTTCAAATTTGTGAGAGTAAAGTTTCTTGTAGTATTCATTAAGGATTTTTTGAATTTCTGAGGGGTCTGTTGTTATTTCATCGTTACCATTTCTGATTGAAGAAATTAGAGATTTGACTCTTTTTTTTTCTGGTTAGGTTTGCCAAAGGTTTATCTATTTTATTGATCTTTTCAAAGAACCAACTTTTGGATTTATTGATCTGTTGTATAATTTTTTTTTTAATTTCATTTAATTCTGCTCTGATTTTGGTTATTTATTTTCTTCTGCTGGGTTTGGGGTTGAAGTATTCTTCTTCCTCCACTATTTGAGATGTTCCATTAGGTTATTAACTTCCTCTCTTTCTGTTTTCTTGAGGAAGGCTTGCAGTGCTATAAATTTCCCTCTTAGGACTTCCTTGCAGTATCCCAGAGGTTCTGATAATTCGTGTCTTGATTGTTGTTTTGTTCCAAAAATTTGGTGATTTCCTTCTTAATCTCGTCTCTAGCCCATGTATCCTTCAGCATAAGGTTGTTTAGCTTCCATGTTTTTGTATGGATATGTAGGTTTCTGTTGTTATTGAGTTCAACTTTTATTCCATGATGGTCTGAGAAGATGCAAGGAATGATTTATATTTTTTAAAATTTGCTGAGTTTAGAATTGTGGCCTAGGATGTGGTCGATTTTGGAGTATGTTCCGTGGGCTGCTCAGAAGAATGTGTATTCAGTTTTGTTGGGATGAAATGTTCTGTTGATGTCTGTTAAGTTTAGATGTTAATGGTTGAGTTTAAATCTAAAATGTCTTTGCTTAGCTTCTTTTTGGAGGATCTATCCAGGACTGCTAAAGGGGTGTTAAAATCTCCAACTACTATGAAAGTGGAGGAAATTGAATTGCTCACGTCTGTTAGAGTTTCTCTTATAAATTGAGGTGCGTTGTGGTTGGGTGCATAAATATTAATAATTGAGATCTCATCATATTGATTATTACCTTTAGCAAATATGAAGTGTCCATTCTTAACCTTACTTATTTTGGTTGGTTTAAAGCCTATTGCATCTGCAAACAGGATTGCAACACCTGCTTTTTTCTGCTTTCCATTTGCCTGGAATGTAGATGGCCATCCCTTCACTTTGAGTCTATATTTGTCTTTTAATGTAAGATGTGATTCTTGGATGCAGCAGATCTCTGGCTTTAGTTTTTTTATCCAGTCAGCCAACCTGTGCCTCTTTAGAGGACAATTTAAACCATTCACATTAATTGAGAATATTGATAAGCCTTTTGAGAATCCGGTGAATATTTTGAATCCTTTTGCAACTGTGCGAGTTGGGATTTGATAAAAAATTTTCTGGGTGGGTTTACTTTTGTAGTGGAGAATTATGCTTGTCTTTATGGAGGATAGGTATAAGAACGTCCTGGAGAGCTGGTTTAGTTGTTTCAAATTTCTTCAACATGTGAATGTCTTTGAAGTATTTATTTTCTCAGTCATAAATGAAGCTCAGTTTAGCTGGGTACAAGATCCTAGGTTGAAAATTATTTTGTTTTAGGAGATTGAAAGTCGATGATCATGCTCTTCTAGCTTGAAAGGTTTCAGCAGAGTGATCTGCAGTTATTCTAATATTCTTGCCCTTGTAGGTGATGGTCAGGTTTTGGTTTCTTAACTTTCTTCTTTTGCACAGATACTACCTGTTCATATTGAAGTGTTAACATTTGCCCCTTTTCAATGGATCTGTGGATCTGTGGCTTAGGCAGTAGAGGTGATAGATACCCCAAGATTTGATTATTACATATTGTATGCCTGTATCATAACATCACATGTACCTCCTGAATATATAAAACTATTATGTAGCCATAATAATTAAAAATAAAACATTTTAAAACAAACAGATCTGAACTTGAAAAAAAAAGACATATTTCACTTCCTCTGTACCCTAAAACCAATTTCCTAGATCTACTTTGCCATCAATAACTCCTTCCTGTTCCCCTAATGCCTGAGTGAATGTGCTGAGTGGAGACTATGGTAAGTTCTGATGAAGTGGAGTGTTAAGGGAAGAAAGTACTAATCCCAGATCTAATGAATCCTCTTTTCTTTTCAGTACTTTAAGGAGTTCTTTTCTCGATGTGTGACCTGCCCTGTCTATCATCAGTGGGTCTCTGAGCTTAAGGCCTCTGTAATGAGATGTGGAAAGAGGGAATCCATGTACTTCACTAACATCATCAGACCTTTTGAAAACCACTTGACCAGGATTTGGCTAGAGGAAAACAACTCTTATGAAGGAAATTTAGGAATGGAGAGTAAGCATTCCTTCTTGGAACTCTTGTGTAAGAGACGTAAAGAATTGTCTCAGCTGGGTGTGGTGGCTCACACTTGTAATCCTATCACGTTGGGAGACCAGGGCAGGAGGGTCACTTGAGCTCAGGAGTTCCACATCAGCCTGAGTAAGAGCAAGACCCCACCTTCACAAAAAAGTAGAAAAATTAGCTAAGTATAGTGGCACGTGCCTGTAGTCCCAGCTACTTGGGAGGCTGAGGCAGGAGGATCACTTGAGCCCAGGAGTTTGATGTTGTAGTAAGCTACAGTGATGCTACTACACTCTACCCAGAGTGGCGGAGACCTTGTCTCAGAAAAAAAAAAAAAAAGAAGAGAAGTCTCAGATTCTTGCTCATGAGCAGTTAAAGGCTGCACCTCTAAAGTAAAATGTGACACACAGTTGTAAATAATTAGTCTTCATCTTTAAGTATAGTCCTTTCCCTAGTGCCAGACCCTGCCGCCTAGACAGACAGGAATCTCTTATATTATTAAACAGCAGTTCTGCCTCTCTGGGCCCTTTGTTTCAGCAAGTATAACCTTCAGGTGTAGAAGGTTCATCGTTGGTCCCTACTTAACTGACTTGTTTCCTTGGAGTAGCTGGATGGTCACTAAGGGGAGAAGGCCTTAAAAGTCACAGTGTAATGTCTGTGGAGGTAAATGGTAAGAGGAAGGCAAGAAAAAAGAGGAAAGAAAATAGTGCTTTTCTTCCAAGCCCTTCAGATCTCCTCCTTCCCAAGGGCCACTAGTTAAAATTTATAATTGCCGTGGGCATTCCTTGTGTTTGTGATAGTCTTTATCTTCCTCCTTTCAGGATTTGACAGAGTGGCTGATGTCAAGGATGCAGAAGAAACTCAAGAATATATGTGTTAAAAGAGTAATAATCTGAAGGGAACAGGCTTCTCTCATTGTAGATAACACAAGGAAAGGAAATGCCCCAAATTCTCCTCTTTAAGATACTGTGTAGTGTACATATTAAATATACTAGTCTTTTACAGTCACTGCTATCTATATCTTTATCAGAATAAAAGCCTATGTTTCTGAAGCATGCCACTTAAATCTTTTTTTTTTGTTTTGTTTTTTTTGTTTTTAAACTCTTTGGCAGTCATTAGCACAACTGTAACAAAAGTTAGAACTCCGGGTTTGAACCCTGGGTTAGAAGCTTTGAGATGAACTGATTCTTTTATAAGGCAGGATCCATTAGCAAATGGAAAACCAATACCCTAATAGAAGGGTTGTTTTTACTGAAAAGCGGGCAGTGCCATGTGCTTTGGTGTTGTCGTCTTTAGACACAGATTTGTTAATGGGTTTGTCTTTTCAGAGGTACATAGAGTTGGGGGAATCCATTTCTCCTTTGTGTTATGTGATTTGGGCATTCCCATGAAATTGTAAAGTTGCCAGAATGTATAGGACTCTAGCTTCCTTTCTTTTTCTCCTCTCTATTTGGAGCTGCCATTTTAGACTTTTATCTGTTTGATAATTTTTCTTCCACAGAGTATGATCTTCCCACTGATTTTTGTTTATACTTTATTACTCCATCACCTAATGCCCACAGAGTCAATTAGCAAATGTTATTATAGCTACCATTTATTGTTTACTTTCTCTGCACTTAAAATACATTCTCTATATCCTTATCATTTCTATAAGGCAAGTACTATTATTTTCCCACATTACACATGAGATAAAAATAGGACAAAAGAATGTTATTATGAAGATTAAATGAATATAAAGCATTTAGAACAGTACCTGGCATGTAATAAGCATACAGTAATTGTTACTATTATTATCTGCTCAGTTTTTGTATTTGAAAATAGATATTACATTTATATGGTACAAAATTCAAAAGGAACAAACATGTGTAACAATGAAAACCTCTTGCTCATTCCTGTCCTCCCTAGAAGTAATCAGTATTACCACATCTTTGCATGTCCTAGCAAAATCATTCTATGTAAATGAAAGCAATAGTATATATGCGCTGCATCCTTCTTTCCTTTCTTTCTTTTTTTTTATTTTTTGCATTCCCTTTTGGAAACATATAAAATACACATAACATAAAATTTACTCATTTAGAAAACGCTTGAAGATATTGGCCCGGGAAAAACTTTATGAGGAAGCCCCTCCCCCGCCTCCCCAGCAATTGCAGCAACGCCAAAAAATAAATAACTGGGACTTGATCAAGCTAAAAAGCTTTTGCACAGCTGAGAGTGCCACAAACAGAGCAAACAGCTCTCAAAATGGGAGAAGAGTTTTGCAGGTTATGAATCTGGCAAAGGCCTGATAACTAGAATCTACAGAGAACTCACTAAGAAAAGTGCAAACTGGGTGGCGCCTGTGGTTCAGTGAGTAGGGCGCCAGCTCCATATACCAAGAGTGGTGGGTTCAAACACAGCCCTGGCCAAACTGCAACAAAAAGCCGGGCATTGTGGTGGGCGCCTATAGTCCCAGCTACTCAGGAGGCTGAAACAAGAGAATCGCCTAAGCCCAGGAGTCAGAGGTTGCTGTGAGCTGTGATGCCATGGCACTCTACCAAGGGTGACAAAGTTGGACTCTGTCTCTAAGAAAAAAAAGAATATGAAGAAAAGTGCAAACAACCCTTTATATAAATGGGCAAGAGATTTGAACAGAAAATTCTCTAAGGATGACAGATGAATAGCCAACAAACACATGAAAAACTGCTCATCGTCTTTAATCACCAGAGAAATGCGTATGAAAACCACTCTAAGATAACACCTAATCCCAGCAAGATTAGCCCACATCACAAAGTCCCAAAACACTAGACACTGGCATGGACGTGGAGAGAAGGGAACACTTCTACACTGCTGGTGGGATTGCAAACCAATACAGCCTTAATGGAGAAAATTATGAAGAATCCTCAAAGATCTAAAAGTAGACCTTCAATTTGACCCCGCAATTCCATTACTAGGTATCTATCCAGAAGAACAAAAGTCATTCCACAAAGATAATTGCACTAGAATGTTTATTGCATCTCAATTCATAATTACCAAGTCAGGGAAGCAAACTAAGTGCCCATCAATCCATGAATGGATCGACAAACTGTAGTATATGTATACCATAGAATATTATTCAGCCATTAAAAAGATGGAGACTTCACATCTTTTACATTGACCTGGATGGAGTTGAAATACATTCTTCTTAGTAAAATATCACAAGAATGGAAAAATAAATATCCAATGTGCTCCATATTAATATGAAATCAATATACAAACAATTACATAATCATAAGAACAATAAATCTAGTTTGGGGGTAGAGAGGGGGAAGAATGGCAGAAGGAGAGAGGGCATGGGGGGGAATCTCAGTGTGCAATTGTGAGGGTATATAACATGCCCCCTGGGTAAGGGGCTCTTCTATAAATGGAACTTTTCCCTGGAAGAGAGAACAATGTAACCTAAATATTGAACCCTCATTAATTTAAATAAAGTTTAAAACAAAAAAATTAAAATGTACCCATTTAGAATATATAATTCAGTGCTTTTCAGTATATTTGCAAGGTTGTACAACCATCACTACTGTATAATTCTGGGACATTTTTATTATGCCAAAACAGAATTCTTAGTCACTCCCCATTAACTTTTTCCCAAGTTCTTGGTAACCACTACTGTATTTTCTGTCTGTAAAGATCGGCTTATTCTGGACATTTCATTTAAATGAAATAATATTCCGTAACACAAAATGCCTTTCAAGTCTGTTTTCTTTCACTCAGTATAATGTTTTCAAGGTTCATCCATGTTGTAATGTTACTTTTTATGGACAGATAATATTCCATTGTATAAATATGCCACATTTTGTTTATTCATCAGTTGATGGATATTTGGATTGTTTCTACTTTTTGACTTATTGTGAATAATGCAACTATAAACATTCATGTACAAGTTTTCCTATGAACATGTTTTCAATTCTCTTGGATAGCTACCTATGTGATTTAGGCATTCCCAGGAATTGTCAGGCCATACAGAAATTCTGTATTTGACTTTTGAGGAAATGTCAAACTTTTCTCCATGGCCATTATACCACTTTACGTTTTCACCAGCAGTGTAGGAGGGTTCCAATTTTCAATAGCCCGGCCAACACTTGCTTTTGCTTGTCTTTTATTACAGTTATTCTAGTAAGTGTAAAATAGCATCTCATGATTTTGATTTTGATTTCTTTAATTGCTAATGATGGTGAGCATTTTTTCATGAGCTTATTGAACACTAGTATACCTTCTTAGAAAATGTCTATGCATATTCTTTGCCCATTTTCTATTATTTGGCTTTTTATCATTGAATTTTTACAGTTTTTTTTTCTGTTCTGCATACTAGACTTGTCAAATTCGATTGACAAATACTGTCTCCACTTCTTTTTGAGATAGAGTCTCACTATGTTGCCCTTGGTAGAGTGCGCTGTTGCATCACAGCTCACAGCAACCTCAAACTCTTGGGCTTAAGCAACTCTCTTGCCTCAGCCTCCCAAGTAGCTGGGACTACAGGCACCTGCCACAATGCCCAGCTATTTTTTTGTTGTTGTTGCAGTTGTCATTGTTTAGCTGGCCCAGGCCAGGCTCGAACCTGCCAGCCTCGGTGCATGTGGCTGGCACCATAACTTTTGTGCTACGGGTGCAGAACCTCTTTTCACTTTCTTGATAGTATCATTTTACAAGACAAAATATTTTAGTTTCTGTGTTTTCCTTTTGGTTACTTGTGATTTATGTGTCATCTGTCACATAGTGGTTTGTGCCTGTAAACCCAGCTCCTTGAGAGGTTGAGGTGCGAGGATCACTTGATCCCAGGACTTCAAGGCTGCAGTGAGAGGTATGATCCAGACACTATCCTCCAGCCTGGGTGATAAGATGACCATCTTTTAAAAAACACACAAAAAGTCCTGTCTAAGAAACTATCGCCTAATCTGAGATCACAAAGATTTACTCCTGTGTTTTCTTCTAGGAGTTTTATAGTTTTAGCTTTTACATGTAGGGTTAATTTTATATATTATATGAAGTAGCGTTCCAAAGTCATTTCTTTTGCATGTAGATATCCAATTATCCTAGAATCATTTGTTAAAAAGACTATTCTTTCACCCATTTAATTGTCTTGACATCTTTGTTGAAAATCAGCTGATCTTAGATGTATTGGTTTTATTTCTGGCCTCTTCATTCATTGGTCTATATGTCTATGCCACTCTTGATTGTAGTTTCATAGTAAGTTCTAAAATTAGAGGTGACATCTGGACACGATAGCTAAAGTGTAACTTTAGTAAGTTCTAAAATTAGAGGTGACATCTGGACACGATGGCTAAAGTGCCTATAATCCCAGCACTTTGGAAGGCTGTGGTGGGAGGATTGCTTGAGGTTTGGAACTTGAGACCAGCCTGAGCAAGAGCAAGACCCATCTCTACTAATAATAGAAAAATTAGCCTTGCATAGTGATGGGTGCCTATAGTCCCAGCTACTCAGGAGGCTGAGGCAGGAAGATCACTTTAGACTAGGAATGTGATTATTGCAATGAGCTATGATGACACTATTGCACTCTATCCCAGGCAACAGAGCAAGACCTTGTCTCTGCAATAAAATAAAAGTAAAATAAGACAAAGAAGTGTGAATCTTCCAACCTTATTCTTTTACAAGATTGTTTTGGCTAGTCTGATTCCTTTGCATTTACATGTGAATTTTAGGATAAGCTTGTCAATTTCTGCAAAAAGGATAGATGTGATTTTGATAGGGATTACATCAAATGTGTAAATTCTTTGAGCAGAATTTACCATTTTAACAATAATGAGTGTTCTGATCTATCAAACTGGATATCTTTTTCATATTTTTAGTTAGGTCTTTAATTTCTTTTAATGATGATTTGTAGTTTTTGATGTATAAGTATTGCAATTCTTTTGTTAAATTTATGCCTAAATATTTTGTATTTCTTGGAATTGTTATAAAGAGAATTATTTTTTAAGTTTCATTTTTGGGTCATTCATTGATAGTGTATAGGAGTACAACTGATTGTTGGGTGTTGATTTTGTATCCTCAGACTTTGCTGAACTCATTTATTAGCTCCAAGAGTTTTTTTGTTGATTCCTTAAGATTTTAGGTATACAAGATCATATCATCTGAAAATACATTGTTTTACTTCTTTCTTTTTAATATGAAATCCTTTTATTTCTTTTTATTTCCTAACTGCCCTTTTAAGAACCTTCAGTACAATGGCGTTTAAAAGCAGTAACAGATCCTCCTGTTGCTGCTTGGTGGGGGTGAGGGGGCGGCGGTTCCCGGTGTGCGTGCGCAGGCGGAGCGTGGTGTGGGCGGTTAGGGTGTGGCCCGCCACCAGCTGATGGTGAAAGCGCTCCGGGACGTGAGTGCAACCTGCAGGGGAGGGAGGACGAGTTGGTATCCACGCTGAAGCAGCTGATCTCAAAGCTGGATGTCCCCGTGCACCAGCCGCAGCTACTGTTTAAGGGCAAGGCCCTGATTCCAAGCTCAATCTAGTGGTCACACCTTCTGGAAAAAGCTGGAAGAAGCTACTGGCCAGAGACTGGCTAACTCCCCACCCCCGCACGTCTGGCAGCTGATCTCTAAAGTCTTGGCCCACCACTTCAGTGGAGCAGATGCTAGCAGGGTCCTGGAACACCTACAGAAGGATTACGAGAGGTCCCTGAGCAGTCTGACGCTGGATGACATCGAACGCTTGGCCAGCTACTTTCTGCACCCCGAAGTGACTAAGGATATGGAGAAGAGGGTCTCCAAATAGAATTCTTAGAGTGTGGGGAGGAGCCCAAGGCCAGGCCACAGCTGCATGTTACATTAAATGTGTTCTCATGTTGCAGTTTGGCTCATAATAATAATAATAAGCTGGCTATGTGCCAGAGTCTTTCTACCTGCTAGGCTCCACTTGACCTGGGTTTGCTCCCTCCACAGAAGAGGTGAGAAAGCACAGCGGAGGCACCTAGCCATGAAGTGGGGGAGCCAGAATCTGAGTTCAGCCAGGTTCTTGAAGTGCCTCCGCGTGAGGAAGAAAAAGGGGTTGTTTGGAGGGATCGGCTGTAGCATTTCACATCTAGCCCACCAAAAATAAATCCTCAAGTGACTCCCTCCCTAGCCTGAAAGGGGGAAGCAGCTGTCACCTGATCCTGGTGATCTGACATAGCCCTCAGCTAACCTCTGCAGAGGCCAAGTGACAGCTGCTGCAGCCACTGTGCATTCAGCAAGTGGAAAAGCAAATTGGGGGCTGAGGAGTCAGAATATCACCCCAGCTAGCTCTGGGATGTGACTTCAGGCAAATGCCTGTGCCCCCTATACAGTGAGTGCTACTCCTCTGACCTGAGTCAATGCCCGTCATCCTTACCCCAACCCAGCATGGGGAGTTTCTGCAGTGATTCTCCCTCTTATGTTCAATAAACAAACTGAAGCCAAAAGCTAAGCAATATCCAATTGTGGCCTAGAGATAAGGCATCCTGACCCTTGGTGACACAGCTCTTCTCTGGGGCACCCTGTCTGCGTGTCTCCTCTTCCTGAAAGCAGGTGGCTCTCATCCATGAGGGCTGACAGGGGACTCAGGAAAATAGTGTCAGAGCTAGAGGACTGGGCCTGTCCTCTCACAGCACTCCATACCCAATGCTCACCCACAGCATGGAAGATGGACACTTCCCCTGCCACCTATATACAGGGACTCAAGTTGTGCACCCCTCATTGCTTGAGAGGAAACCTTGAGGTGCCAGGGAGGTAGCAGAAGCATGGGATGAGAGGCACTGGTCCCTCCTTTACCCTGCCCTCCATGGGCACTAGCGGTCATCTAAGCACCTGCTCCTTGGAGGAGGGCCCCTAGGGGCAGTAGAGGCTGGAAGGAAAGCCATGTACAGGACAACACTCCAGCCCCTCTACCCTCGCCAAGGGAGCTGCTCTCAGTGTAGTCAGGGCTGCACCTACACTCTGTGCCTGGGGCCCTCCTCCTTGGGCCTAGGGAGGTGAACACTGGGTCCCTGGGCTGGAAAAATGGACAGAGGCCCAGTGGATGAAGGCTTTCAGGGGCAGACAAAAGGCCCTATTCCTCCCTGAGAGCTCCTCAGCTGGACCCAGCAGGGACCAGCTTAGGAGCATGTGTGGTCAATTACCAATACTCCCATTTATGTTGAAGGAGGAGATTTATTTGGAAAACTTTAAAGGAGTATGTGAGACTGACTTCTATCCAAAAGGAACTATATTAGCTAGGCTGCTCTTGGCATGCAATAATTTGGTTTAATAATAAAGGAACTTAGTTTAATCACAAATAAAAGTAGTTAAGAGTGGACATCCTTGTTTTATACCCAATCTTAGAAAGCTTTCCGTCTTTCACCTGTAAGTGAGCTATGAGGCTTTCATAGATGCTTTTTATCAGCTTGAGGAAACTCCTTTCTATTCCAAGGTTGTTGAGTGTTTTTCTCATGATGGGATATGGTAATTTGTCAAATGCTTTTTCTGCATCTTTTGAAATAAATAGTTTTTATCTTTTATTTATTCATATGGTATATCACACTGATTTTTTTTTTGTTTTTGAGACAGAGTCTCACTATGTCACCCCTCAGTAGAGTGCTGTGGCGTCACAGCTCACAGCAACCTCAAACTCCTAGGCTTAAGCGATTCTCTTGCCTCAGCCTCCCAAGTAAATGGGACTACAGGCGCCCACTACAATGCCGGCTATTTTTTTCTTTTTTGTAGGAGTTGTCATTGTTGTTTTAGCTGGCCCAGGCTGGGTTTGAACCTGCAAGCCTCAGTGCATGTGGCCGGCACTGTAACCACTGTGCTACAGGCACCAAGCCTCACACCGAATTTTTAAATATGTGATATCAACTTGGCATTCCTAGGGTAAATATCACTTTGTTACCAAGTATAATCTTTTTTATTTGTTACTATTTTCTATTTGTTAGTATTTCATTCAGAAATTTGGAGGGATCGGCTGTAGCATTTCACATCTAGCCCACCAAGAATAAATCCTTGAGTGACTCCCTCCCTAGCCTGAAAGGGGGAAGCAGCTGTCACCTGCTCCTGGTGATCTGACATAGCCCTCAGCAAACCTCTGCAGAGGCCAAGTGACAGCTGGTGGAGCCACTGTACATTCAGCAAGTGGAAAAGCACCTATAAGAGATATGGTTTTCTTGTGATCTCTTTATCTGGTTTTTGGGTTAAGGTAATATTGGCTTCATAGAATGAGTTTAGAAGTATTCCCTTCTCCTTTATTTGTTGGAAGAATTTATAAAGAATTGCTTTTAAATTATTTAAATATTTGGTTGAAATCACCCATGAAGCCATCTGGGCCTCGGCTTCTCTTTGTGGGAAGTTTTTTGAATACTAATCCAACCTCTTGTTATAGGTCTATTCAGATTTTCTACTTCTTCTTGAGTCAGTTTCAGTAGTCTGTATCTTTCCTGAAATTTTTCATTTCATCTCGGCTATCTAATTTGTTAGTATACAGATGTTCATAGTATTCCCTTAGAATGTCAGTAGTTCTCTCTCCAATGTTATCCTGATTTTAGTCATTTAAGACTTTTCTTTTTTGTTGGCCAGTCTAGCTAAAGATTTTGTCAATTTTATCACTCTTCAAAGAATCAGCTCTTGATTTTATTGGTTTGCTCTATTGTTTTTTCTGTTCTCTATTTCCTTTATTGCTGTTCTGACCTTTATTATTTTTTTCCTTCTGCTTATCTTGGATTCACTTTGCTCTTCTAATTGCTTCAGGAGAAAGTTTAGGTTGCTGATTTGAGATCTTTCTTTTTTAATATAAATGTTTAAAGCCATAAATTTTATTCTAAGAACTGATTTTAATGTCTCTCTTAAGTTTTGATATGTTATATCAAATGTTATATATGCTATAGTGCGTTTTTTATTTAGCGCATATGTTATGTTTACATATTTGTGACTTTCCAAAATTTACTTCTGTTATTGATTTGTAATTTCATTCCATATAGTTAGAGAACAACTTTGTATAATTTAAATTCTTGAAATTTATTAATACTTATTTATGTTCTAACATATGATCTATCCTAGAGAATGATGCATGTGCACTTGAGAGAAACATGTATTCGGCTGTTGTTGGGTGGAGTATTCTATAAATATTTATTAGGTCTAGTTGGTTTACAGAGGTTTTTATGTCTACTATTTCCTTAATGATCCTACGTTTACTTGTTCTATCCATTATTGAAAGTGGGATGTTACAGTTTTTAATGATTATTGCTTAATTGTCCATTTCTTCCTTTAATTATGTCATTTGTTCCATATATTTTGAAAACTTTTTATGTGCTCTTGTATTTATAATTGTTATATCTTCTTGATGGATTTACCTTTTATTATTATAAAATGTCCTTTTTTACTCTAATACTAACTTTTGTCTTAATGTATATTTTATCTGATATTAGTGTAGTTATTCCAGTTTTCTTTAGCTAGTTTACACAGTATATATTTTTCTATTCTTTTACTTTCAAACAAGTTGTGTGTTTTATTTTAAATTTTTCATGTATTTTTTATTTTCAAATATTTATAGGGCACAAGTAACTTGTATTTTTAAATTTAAGTTTGTTTCCTGTAGGCAGCATATATGGACCATGTGATTTTAATCCATTCTTCTGGTCTGTATTTTTTAATTAGAATGTTTAATCCATTTCCACTTAATATAATTATTATACAGTTAGATTTATGTCTGCCATTTGTTACATTTTACTCATGTCTTTTTCTCTCTATTCTTCATGTCTTCTGTTGTTTAAAATCATTTTAATTTTAGTTTAGACTTAATTTTAATTTATATTTATAGTTGTTATTTAAAGTTGTCTTTTTATCAGTGAAAGGGGGGAGTCATTTTATTTATTTATTTTTTAGACAGAGTCTTATTATAACGCCCTTGGTAGAGTACTGTGGCATCACAGCTCACAGCAACCTCAAACTCTTGGGTTCAAGCCATTCTCTGGCCTCAGCCTCCCAAGTAGCTGGGACTATAGGCGCCCAACACAATGCCCAGCTATTTTGTTGTTGTTGTTATTGTTGTTGCAGTTGTCATTGTTGTCCAGCAGGCCCAGGCTAGGCTCAACCCCACCAGCCCTGGTGTATGTTGCTGACACCATAACTACTGAGCTACGGGTGCAGAGCCATGAATCATTTTTCTTAAATAACTATTCCCTGGATTAATGCAAGCTTTTGGTTAATTTCCAGAGTTCTGAAAAAGTTGAGTCTAACTATTTTTTTCTGTTTTCTTGTTGCATTTTGGAAGAGAATTTTCAGAGGTTCTTATTCTGATGTGTCAATTTTAATATAAGTATGAGTTTCTTTTATGGCTTTTGAATTTTATGTGATACTTTAAAGGACTTTTTTTTCCTCTCTAAGATTATTTTAGCTACTCCCCAATGGTCTTTCATGTATTCTTTTAAGTCAACTTTATCAAAATATCATTTATATATAAGAAAATGCTCTCATTTTAATGAGTTTTGACAAATGTATACACCACTAGCACAATCATGATAGAGCAAACACTTACATCAAAAAAGGTCTTTTAAGCCGGGCAAGATGGCTCACGCCTATAATCCCAGCATTCTGGGAGGCTGAGGCCAGGGATTGCCTGAGCTTGCAGGTTCGAGGCCAGCCTGAGCCAGCTCGAGACCTCATCTCTAAGAATAGCCAGGCATGATGGCAGGAGCCTGTAGTCATAGCTATTTGGGAGGCTGAGGCAAGAGAATCACTTGAGCCCAAGAGTTTGAGGTTCCTGTGAGCTGTGACACCACAGCGCCCTACCTAGGGTGACAAAGTGAGACTCTGTCTCAAAAAAAAAAAAAAAAAAAATACTTCCACACCCAGCACAAAAATACTCATTTTTTTCATTGTCTTTGCATCTGTCTTATTTCCCCCCTTGTCATTTTATATTTCATTATTTTAAGTTACCTAATACTTTGCCTTCATTTCATTTCAAAGAGTCATTTCTTTTATTCAAATATTAATTATCATTTTTCTCTTTTAATATTAGCTATTTGAATAAAATGCTTAATTATTGTTGAAGAATGTGAATTTTCCTATGAGTACTTCTTAACTAAATTCCAAAAGTTCTGGTATAGAAAAGTCATATCACCATGTAAGCTGTATTTTCTTTGCTTTGTATTGCATGTGTTTCTATGTTAAAATTTAGAAGGTCAGTATTTTTATCTGTTATTTTTATAATTATGACTTTGATAGACTTCCTACCATGGAATAATGGCATTTATGTATTTCTTCTTCCCCACCACTCAATCGGTATTTTCCTTTTCACTGTGAAATATACTTCTTACTTAAACGTTCTTAATACCTTCACACCAGGTTAAGATTTTCCAAGAGGGTTCTACTTAGACTTTATTTTGCCCTTCTTCTGCCCCCTCACAACTCCCCACCAGGCAGTTCCCAATCATTTTAACCAAGGAAAGTGAGGGCTTAGTTGATTGATGGGCAACTACTTGGTTGATTGGCAGCTGCTGCCTCCATAAGGAACAGAAGTAAAACTTAGGTTTTGTCACAGCCTGAGACACTTATCAGTGAACGCTCAGAACATCCTGCCAGAACTCCCTAAAAATAGCATCACTAGACTAGCACAGCCTGGAGCCCAGTGTAAAGACTCTTCTCTCTTCTCCTGAAGTGCCCAGGCCAAGCTTAGGGTCTCTTCAGATGGTGAAAACCTCTTTACACCTTGTAACAAGACTAGGTTCCTGAGTACCTCATCCCATTATGGGCAAATACATTTATCCCTCACTATCTGGAGAGAACTGGTTCTCGGAACCCCCGCAGATACCAAAATCTATGTAAGCTCAAGTTCCTTATATAAAGTGGTGTCGTATTTATAGGTAACCACACATCTATACATCCATATATTGTAAAACATTTCTAGATTACTTATAATACCAAATATAATACCAAATACAAATGCTATGTAAATGGTTGTTAATACGGTACTGCTTAGTGAATAATGATAAAAAAAAAAAAAAAATCTGTACCTGTTATGTATAGTACAGACAGAGCCATCCTATTTTTCTTTTCTTTTCAAATATTTTCCATCTGTAATTGGTTGAATCCATGGAAAGAACCACAGGTACCGCATTTTCAAATTGAACAGTTTCAGAAGAAATCATGGCAGGCTACTTAAAGGCTCTTTAACTCCCAGCCTGGACTAGCTTTCATTTACACTTGGCCATAACCACACCTTCCCATTCCCATTCCCTGGGCCCTTCCCCTTCCCCTCTCCCTAATGCATTTTCCACACTGGGCTCTTCCCAGCCTCCAAAGTGCAAGCCAAAGAGAACCCTGTGGTCAGATGCCCACCTAGTTGAGAGACAGTCAGCTGTGGCAAGACTAACATCTGCAAAAATCTTTTATCCCCTGAGCTTTTTCCCATGAGAGAACAGACATGGTGTCTATTTCTGTTTCTGTCCTTACTGTTTCTTTTCAGTCCTGTCTCTCACATCTCATCTCTCCTGCATCTCTTTATCATTAACCTGCCCCCACCCACCCCATCATATACTGTCACATCATAAGATGTCACTTGTTCACAAGGTGCAGAGCAAAAAACAGATCTTTGTTGGCTTAGGCAAATGAATCTGCTTTCAGGCATCATGAGAGAGCTAGAAAATACTTTTGAAGGAGACTTTTTGATATCCCTTGAATCAAACTGCATTGCAGTGTTCTGATCAGGGAAAGAAACCACTTCCTCACTGGCGAGATAGATCATGCAGCACAAACTCTGGACCAGAGCCTGTTCAGTTCACATGCCAAGTGATCAAACTTGGGCCCTTTCGTTCCCCATTCAGCCAGTATGCATTCACATATCTCCATAAGGGTTTATTTAGCCCAGTGTGTAATGGTAGAAGGATCAGCAGGTAAGGCTTCCCCAATACATCTCAGTCACATCAGAGCATCACTTTCCCTTTGAGTAAAGTCAGGACATGAAATTAGATCCTGAAGTTCCTATTCGCTCATATATTCTAAGGATCTAAGGCATGAGATGGATGGATAGATGCACTGTACCCCCAGGGATGGCCTCTATGAGTTTATAGTGTGGTGAACAGCTTAGCTGGATAGAATCTGACTGTCAGGAGGATCCTGCGCTGGCTCACTGGAGGCCCCACCACTCTTGTCCCCTTCTGGGAAGATGACTGTGGCATACGTTACAGGTTTGGAACAGGTAAGAATCTTAGGAGGCAGAGGGGGCAATGAGGGTGGATTCGGGGGTGGAGGTTTCCCTAATGGGGGATCAAGAGATAAACTGGTGTAGGTGGTATTATCAAAGGAAGGTGGTGAGTCAAGCCTAACATATGGTATATCCGGAGGCAGTTCAGCAGCCAGCCCAGAGTCACTGAGGTGGTGGACCGCTGAAGAGGGGCCCTGGAACAAAAGCAGGCAAATCAAGTGAAGAGAGTGCCTCCCTCCGCCCCAGTTCCCAGGGAAGCCCAGGTGGGAAGCCCAGGACCACACTGGATCTGGCTCTTGAATCCTGAGTATGTGAGTGGGCAAGAGGCCTTCACTTTGAAGACTTTTAAGCTCCAGGTTTCTCCCAAAATCTGGGAAGGTGGCATACTGAGGGAGATCATTCATGCCGAGGTTATGGACCCCAGCTGGGTCCCGGTCCTTCCTTTCTTACTTTTTTTTTTTTTTTAGAGACAGAGTCTCACTTTGTCACCCTCAGTAGAATGCTGTGATGTCCTAACTCAGAGCAACCTCAAACTCTTGGGATTAAGCAATTCTCTTGTCTCAGCCTCCCAAATAGCTGGGACTGCAGGCGCCTGCCACAATGCCCAGCTATTTTTAGAGATGAGATCTCACTCTGGCTCAGACTGGTCTCGAACCTGTGAGCTCAGTCAATCCACTGGCCTCAGCCTCCCAAGTGCTGGGATTACAGGCGTGAGCCATTGTGCCAGTCCTTTCATCACTCCATCATCCTGGGACCTCTCAGTAAGTGTGACAAATGAAAGGTCTGGGGAATTTGGCTGGGGGCCTATAGAGCCTCTTACCATGCCTGAAACTCTGCTGCTCTGGAATCGGCCACACACACCAAGCCTGTTCCCTGGCAGGACAGATGAAAGCAGCACAGTCTGCTTCCAGGCTGGCTCAGAACCCATCCCCTCACTCCCTTCTGGAACCTCTGCTAGTGCAGACTCACCTTCCCCACTGCACTGCCAAATCTTTACCCCCATTCTCCAGCCCCCACCCCTTGCCCTAAGTCTCCCCACCCACTGCCTGCTCCAGTCGCCAACTCAGCCAACTTTCTAAAACCCTTTTCCCAACCTCTTCCACCACTTCTCCCCTCCCACCGCCCCCTTTCCAATTCTTATCTTTCCCCAGGACTGCTTTCAGTGAATCCCCTTCTTTCCCCTCCACCCCTTAGTCCTGGGAAATCTAGGATGTGGGGGCCTTAACTAAAGCCCAGACATGTCCATTTGCAGGGGGATCAGAACAAGGCTTGATACAGGACAGGCAGGGGCAGGCTAGGACAGGAGGATGGACAACTACCTACCTTTCCTTTTGGCCATCACAGCAAACAGCACCACCGCTGCCACTAGCAGGCCTAGCACAGCCACAGAACCCCAGATCAAGGGGATGCTGAGGGACAGAAAGGGAGCGGCAGGGTTAGCTCTGAACCCTGCAGCGAGCTGCTGGGAGGAGTCCTGGAGCAGTGCCAGAAGGGTCACATTCTTGGTGAAGACTCAGGCAGGATGGAAGGGGGACACATCAGGGTATCCTGTCTGAAGACCCTTCAAGGATGAAGGGACCACTGCTTATTGCTAAACTGGGACATGTCTGTCTGTCTGTAGAGAAGTTCCACTGAGGTGGAAGGAATCACAGTTCTCTCCTTTGGTTTAGTTGGAGCTCTAAACAAGATGTAATGCTCACCAACACCCGCCTCCTGGCTCCCCAAACTAGTCCTGTCGGTACCTCTTCTCATCCTGGCTGGGTTCCGTAGGGCTGGCACTGCCTGCAGGGCCTGCAGAGGGGTCCTCAACCAGGCTGCCCATCTTGTATGTCTCCTCCTCCTTCTCTCTCAAGCTGGGTACTGAGTCAGAAGGAAACATTCAATGAGTGCATCCCCATTGTGGGCAGGCTTCAATGCCTATAGAGATCTGAGGGACTGGGGAAGTGAAGCCATGGAAGGAGAGGTCCCCAGGAAGACGCACAAAGACGGGGAGCCTGGGGTATCCCTCAGGGCCTCTCATCCATGAGTCAGGTGATGGCACTAAGTCTTTATACCTTTACCTGCTGGTGAATATACCCACATTCTCCTCCACCACCAGCTCCCACCCTGCTGCCCTTTACCTGCCCCTTGCCCCTCTGTTAGTATCAGACTGCTCAAACTGTGTAGACACATGGCTGGGTAATCTGCACCCACCTCCCCTCCCACCCCGAGCAGTTTTCTATGGCTATCTTCCTCTTGGTGATCTTGCTCTTGCCCTCGCGGGTCTCAGCTGGGGCCTCCCCACATATCGGCAACCTGTAACAACACCTGCAGATAGGTTGAGCCTCATCCTGAGCTCTGCCAGCCCTGATAGGACGCAACGCCAGCTGACCCTGGCTGAGAGCCTTGCTGGGTCCCAAGATTCAGTTTGGGGACAAGACTTCTGTCATCTGTCTCTACATCTTTGACTTCTGGCAGTAGGACTCAGGTTTGGTTTCTCTGGGTCTGAAGATTTGTCTTGGGAAACTGGCCAGTCCTGATAGAATTTCCTGATCTTCGGGTGGTGCCTGTGGCTCAAAGGTGTAGGGCACCAGCCCCATATGCCAGAGGTGGCAGGTTCAAGCCCAGCCCTGGCCAAAAATTGCAAAAAAAAAAAAAAAAAAAAAAGAACTTCCTGATCTTCATCTTGAGAGATCTCCCATTCCTATTCCTCATACTATGCCACATCAGGAACTGGAGGTGCTGTGGCCCCCATCTCGCTTCACATGTCCTGCCCTCCTGGGGCCTATTGGGCCACCTTAGACAACCCCTTATGAAGCCAAAGGCTTGCCTGAGCTTCAAGCCACACCCTCTCTTGAAATCATGTTTCATTTTCCTGTCTGAACATCATCCTCCACCACACCTGCCCCACTGCAGGGGGTTGGGGCTCCAGGTCCCTGCCTCCCAACCCTCTCTTCCCACTGAGCCTTATCTTGCCACAATTTGCCTTTTAGGGAGTTAAAATCTTGAGTTTAGTAGCTCAGAGTGTCAAGGAATGAGGACGAGAAAGGGTGACAAGGATTAACAGGAGTATATTTATAGTATAAAATAATAATCATGGGTTTGAGATGAGAGGAAGTTTGATAACAACTTAGTCTAGCCTCTTATTTAGAGAGAAAGCAAGAGAAGGGAAAATGTTTATCTTAACTTAATAATTTTGGGCTTGGGTACAAATTACTTAAGACTAGGAAGACCTAAAGATGAAAAATTATCAGCATTTATGAAAGTAGTAGCAGTCTCTGCTTCAGGTAACTGAATATTTTCCTTCCACTGCCCCCCCCCCCCCTTTTTCAGAATAGCCTGTGTTTCTGGGGGAAAATTTTTAAATATTGTAAAAGTGTCTTTAGATAAATGCTTTCTAGCATTTAACAAATGCTAAAAGGTAAAGGCTGTGAGAATGAAACCTATAAATTATAAAGTGTTTTATGTACTGAAAATAGAGTTGAGAATATTGGTTTAAATGCCAACAACATTTTTCTCCTTTTTAAAGCCAAAAGAGCTGAAGTAGTTCAGGCACTGGATGTATCCTGACTACAGGTGAGACATGCTAGATGTTCAATGAAGACTTACACAATTAATTAAGATGCAAATTCGGTAATGTTAAGCCAGCAACCTCATTAATACAGCAATAAAAACTGGAAGCAATACAAATTAATTCCAGTTTATATGCCCAGATTCAACTTTGTCTAAAACATTTCTAAGTAAAAAATGCTGGAAGATGCAGCCCAGGCTATGAAGTGCATGAGGAAGCGCCTTCCTGTCGGGAAGCCTGCTTGTGTGGGAGGGGAGGGGCGGTTTTATCTCAGTCTTCCCACCCAGTTTGGTTTCCGCTCCCTGCAGAGCCATCAGAAGGATATCTCCCAATACCTCCTCCCCCAGGGGCTGCCACTCCCGACGACCCAAAGGCTCTGGCAAAATGTGGGGGCAGGGAGGGGGAGTGGGAGGGGGCGTTGCTGGCCTGGGGTAACTCACCTGGAGGGAGCACCTCCAGAGAGACTCTGTGCACAGTCTGGGGCCCCATGGCTCCGTGCACCACGCAGCCATACTCCCCGGTATCCTCCTCCTGCAGGTCGATTATTTCCACTTGCAGCAGGCCCCCACCCATGTCGGTGAGAAACGTGCGCCTGCTCCCTGGGGCTCTGCGATCCACAGCTGAGGACACCAGGGGCTGGCACCCCTCTGGCGAGAACCGGCACCACACCTTGAGAGCCTTGACATCCTGGAGCCGGTAGAGGCACTGAACCTGGATGAAGCTCCCCACTGGGGCCTGCAGCACCTCTGGGTGGCTGTCAGCTGAACCCTGACCTAGGGAGGGAAAGGAGGTAGTAATATTGGGCAGGAGCTGGGGACACCTCCCATCCCACCCACTAGTAGAGGGGCACTGGGACTTACAGATGTGGGTGTGGCAGCAACAAGAACCTGGGTGTGGGCCAAGTAGATGGGTCCCTGAGGGGCAGCTCCTTCTGAACCTTACCTTCTAGTCCCAGTAGCAGCAGCAGAACCAGGTAGGGGCCCATGGCTGGGCAGAGACGTCTGCTCTGGGGCTTGCCTGGCCACTGACACAGTACTCCCCCGGGGGCAGGAAACCTCAGCTGCACACAGTCACGTGGGGCCGCCACTGACCACAGAGTGGGAGGCAAGGACTGGTGGGAACCTCCAGGGATGGGGATAAGGAGCTTTTCCAAATCCTGGTTGGCTTGGGGCTCAGCAACACCCCCCAAGGGTAGGGACAGGAAAGGCAGGGAGAGATAGCCCTAAAGGCAGCAGATGAAGGGATGGCCAAAGGGTAGGAGGAGGATCCTGGCAAGTGGAGGGCAAGAGAGAAAGGGGAGAGATGAAAGGGTCTTTCAAATATAGAATCTGAGGGTGCAGAACTGTGGAAGATGGTGAAGTGCCCTGCATCTGGCCCAAAGCCATCCATTTCTAAATTCTTTATGAGTACACCCCCCTCCCCAGGCCCTCAGGAGAGTGTCCTTGGAGCACAGGCTCAAATAGGAAGTTCCATGTCCCACGATGGGCCCTGGACTGGGTCTTTCTTCGTTTGTTGTCCTGGACACCTTAGACCCTTTCCATTTGGATCTACATTCTTCAGTTCTGGGGAACAGGTTATGTCTTTGATAATTACTCCCCCATTTTCTCCCCCATCTCCCCCAGTTTTCTGCAACTCCTTAATTACTTGGATATTGATTGCCAAATATTCATCTTATTTGGATATCTTTTCTCTCTTATTTTTCATCTTTTTGTCCATTTTGTTCTGCCTCCTAGATTTCCTCATCTTTTTCTTCCATTTCTTCTATTATTGCCTTTCAAAATTTTATTCATTAGTATTTTTAATTTACAAGACAAGATCTGAGTATTTCATTTTATAACACACAATTTTTGTTTCATAAATGCCCCATTTTCTCTGTTGGGAGATAATTCTCCATGAATATTGTCACATTTCTTCATGTTCTGGGCCTTCTGAGTATAGAGCACTGACCAAGCTTTGTTCAAGTATGACTGAAGAGCAAACATGTCTTAAAAGCTGGGGATGGTGCAACGTCTAGAGGAGAGAAGACTTTTTTACATTTCAGAGTGAAGGTTTCTCTCTCTCTCTCTCTCTCTCTCTGTGTCTATTTCACAGGAATAAAATCCACTGCTAGATGTTGGGACAGATGTGACCAAGCAAGATCTTGATCTTCAAGGAGGCTGGACATTAAATGGAGAAAATCAAGTATTTATTGAGGACCTAATATACTGGTGAGGGACTCTCACAAATTTCATTTCTTTCAACCTCACAAAACACCCTACAAAGGATGGTGGGGTGTTTATTTATTTATTAATCAAATGAGGACACTGAGGCTCAGAAGGTTGAGGAACTTGCCCAAGATGTCTTACAAGGAGGCAGAGTTGATTTCACTCCTCTTTGGTCCTGTGTGTCCCCCACAGAGTTCAAGGCAGGGGATCCCAGTGGTGATTCCAGTCCAGAGGTGGGAGTCTCTGACATGGAGGAGTGAGAAAGAGATAAAGGGATAAAGGCTGAGCTCCCAGGAGGCAGAAAGCTCCATTCTGGGCTAGGGCTGATGGCAGCCACCATGCTTGAGTGCAGGCATGCCCCAAAGAGCCACCCCCGCCCATTTCATCTGCATTAGTGCCCATAATTAAGGCAAGAGGTACGTGGAGAGGGTTCAGCCCAGGCTCCGCTCAGTCTTGGTGCCTACACCGGGCTTGGATCTCTAGGAAAGAGGCCACTGACCCAGGACAAAATGAGGAAGCTTAATGTATAGCTGAACCAGGGAAGCCAAAGAAACACGGGTTGGACCAGAGTCCCACAGCTTCAGGACAGGGACCAGCAGAGCAGCTGAAGTTGGAAGCAGGCAAGGCACCTAAATGGGTCCAGGGAGGTGATTTGTTGAAGAGAGGCTAGAACTTGAGGGCAGGGTCAGGAGCTCCTTCTTGAAGATTCACAGCCCTGGGTGCCCAAGCAAAGCAACCACCTGTGGCGATGGCTGGAGGGCCTCCTAGGCTTCAACCTCTCTGGGGCCCAGCACAGGGAGCCTGAGGATGTGGCCATCTTGTTTCCTCCTTTTCCCTGCAGCTCCCCCTTGGGAAGTCTCACCACTTGCTTTTGGCCAGGGCAGTGTGAGTGTAAGAGAGAGAGGATGAACCAGGAGAGGTGGCTCACCCTATAATCCTAGCACTCTGAGAAGCCGAGGTGGGTAGATTGCCTGAGCTCAAGAGTTTGAGACCAGCCTGAGCAAAAGCAAGACCCCTGTGTCCACTAAAAATAGAAAAACTAGATGAGCATTGTGGTAGGCGCCTGTAGTCCCAGCTACTCAGGAGGCTGAGGCAAGAGGATTGCTTAAGCCCAGGAGTTTGAGGTTGCTATGAGCTGTGATGTCAGGGCACCCTCCCCAGGGCAAAAGAGTGAGACTCTGTCTCAAAAAAAAAAAAAAAAAGAGGAGGGGGGGGATGAGGCTTCAGGAGCTGCCCTGGCTGCTCCCTCTGCCCTGGACGGTTCAGCTCCCGCTGTCCTCACAGTTCACTTCCTCTTCTCCCGCAAGTGTTTCTCAACGGGTGCCTTCCCATCACCCTGTTTGAAACAGCACGGTCCCCATTCCTCCTGCACACCAGTCTCTCAGCCCTGCTTTATTTTAGTTTTCCTCTCAGCACATTTTGCCTTCTAATATACTATCAGACTTATTTTTTCACTGCTTATTATCTGTCTCTGCCCTGCCCCCCCCCCACACACACACTCTAGAACATGAACTCCATGTGGGCAGAACTCTGCCTGTTTTGTTCACTATTGTATTTCTAGTGCCCAGGAAACTGGGCACAGACTAGATGCTTAAAACAGTATTTGTCAAATAATTAAGTAGGAGTGAGCTAGAGGGAAGCGCTTGAACGCCAAATGAAATTAGGATTTCCCGCCTGTACGGGGGACCTTGGGTAAGTCCCTTTCCTGAGCTTCACTTTCCCCTCTATACAATGAGGGGCCATAAGCTCCCAGCTCTGATACGCTGCAGCCTATGGCTCAAGCCCTTGTCATTTCTCTGGAGAGGAAGTAACATGGCGACAGAAAAGCTCTAAGGAGATGAATGGGTGAGTCAGCTGGGAGCTGGGTAGCTTTGAATGGTGGCTTTGAATAGGGACAGTGTTCAGGTGGGGATGGCCTGGGGCAGGAAACCCAAGGGAAGATGAATGGCAGCAAAGAGGGGAGGGAAACTAAATGTTTGAGAAATCCCAGAGAAGGAGGCAGCACTTGGCGATTAGGTCTAGGGAAGGGAGGAGAGAGAAGAAAACGGGCAGAGTGGAGGCTGTGATTGAAAGGATGCGGTATCCCAGGCCAGATGCCCCAGTGAGCAAGCTCTTTTGTCTTTTCTTCATCCAAATTCCTTCTCTAAGACTTATAGAAAAGAGAAGCCCCAAACCATCTAGTTTAAAATGACAGTCTTGGATTTATTTGAGAGTGTTTAACATCCAATGCCCAGAAATTGACAGATGCCCTTCCTAAACCGGAGTCCCACCCCCATACACACAGGTCCTTACTTCCAGAGCCAGGAAGCAGGGTGCAGGCAGAGTGGCCTCTTGCTAGAGCAGACCCAGCCGTCTTGGTAGGCGAGGAGTGAGTGTGCAGGCCGGGGTGGCTCCTAGCTGGACCGCTCCTGGGACCCTCTTCCCCTCCTCTTCTCTCAAGTGTCTCTGAGTCCTGCAACAGTTTGAGTAATTACATGTCCCCTCAGCACCACCTCCGGTCCCTACCCGGGCCACTCCCAGCCATCACTGTGCTCTCCAAGCTCACCTGTCAGCATCTGGAGTTGGTGCCCTGGGTCATGCCCACAGTCCAGTTCAATGGCTGGACGTGTCTCCAGCCTCCGCCCATACCAGGCTGCAGCCCAGAGGGTGCTGGCTACCAGAAACTTGATGAGAAAGATGCAGGCCAGGAGGAGAAGAATGGAAGTGGGTGGGAAGAGGGTCTCTCCTTCCGAGATGCTCCTTTTGAGAGACAAGAAAGGCAGGTGGGAGCCTGGAGGTGGCCTGCAGCCTGGACTCTGCCCTCAGAGAAGGAAGGGGAGAAAGTAGGAGCTTCTAGGGGTCATGATACCTCCCCACAGAACTTTCCTGGGTTAGGGTTTGTGGGGATTTGGGGGAACCTGCCGGCAGGAGACCTGAATTCTAGACATGGTCTGCCACTATCCTTAAAACACACCACCTCTTCTCACAAGCAGTTTTCTGCTGTACACAGGGCCATGTGGAGGGAGTGTGCATGTGTGTGTGCTCAGTGGTTATATTGACACAATTCAAACACCAACGCAGGGACCAGTCAGGACTTATTCTGGTCCTACCAAAGGAGCAGCAATCTGGGAGTCGCAGTTTTGTACTGAAGTACTGAAACTACCATTTTTGCCAAATTATGTGACTAGAGATTCCCATATGAAGGCTGCTGGGGGAGAGACAGGAGGCTATCTATTCAGGAGTCTTGGAGCAGCAGCTCTTAATGAACTGTTATTGTTGTTTTTGTTTGTTTGTTAGTTTTTTGTTTGCTTGTTTTGAGACAGCGCCCCACTCTATTGCCCAGGCTAGAATTCTGTGGCATCAGCCTAGCTCAAAGCAACCTCCAAATCCTAGGCTGAAGTGATCTTTGACTCAGCTTCCTGAGTAGCTGGACTATAGGCACCCACCATGACATCCAGCTTATTTTTCTACTCTTAGAGATGAGGTCTCACTCTTGTGCAGGTTGGTCTTAAACTCCTGAGCACAAGGGATCCTCCCACCTCAGTCTCTCAGAGTGCTCAGATGATAGGCATGAGCCACCAAGTCTTTCAATATCTCAACAACTGCCACAGTCACTATAGAGGTCCTTTCATGCTCTTAATTGCCTTGGAATTTGTAGTTCAGGGTCCCCACCCTGTACCCTATGTCAGGCTCTGCAGAGTGGAAGTCTGCCCAGGCATCTTTGGAAAGATCCAGCACCATACCTGGCAATGCTGTGCTCCACGTGGGTGTCTTCCAAGTTCTCTGATTCCCCAGGGACCCAGGGATCTCCAGCATCCTGCTGATCCAGAGGGTCTGCAAGAGACAAAGCTGTGAGCCTCCAGCACTCTTTGATCTGCCTTAGTGGGCAGAATCCCTTGGGCTCTGGTCCAGTGTGGATCAAGTCTTTAACCTCTCTGAGCCTCAATTCTCTCACCTATAAAGTGGGGCAATTATGAACACCTCCTCATTAACAGGGTTGCTGGGATTAAGTGCCAACACCTCTACATGCCTACCACTTTATAGGAGCTCACTTAGAGCAACTCCACCCTCCCATCAAACAGGGTTGTGAAGAGCAAATGGAATGATGAATGTACTTGGAAATCCAGGGTAAACTGTCAAGCTATCTGCCTGAGCTATGGACTATTATTATATTATATTATTGTTTATCTGCACCCTCTTGGGAACTGACTGACCCTTAGACCCTGACAGGGCTGACCATTCATGTCTCTTGCTGCTGGCCCTTAGGCAAGTGGTGGAGTAGGGTTTGCGTATACAGTTGGCTATCTTCCCTGGCCTCCCACCTTGGGCAAATAGTCCTCAACCCTCATTTCCATGGGAAAGGGCTATATTGGGAGGAGGAGTTGGGAAAGGGAGAATTAGAAAAGGTATCTATGACCCCAGATTTGTTCTCCTTTGGGACACAGCTGTATTCTGGAGATTTGGACAGAAGGCTTTCCTAGAGGGTGGTCCGTGCAAAGCATAGGAATAAGAAGGAGCCATCCTATATCTCACCTATTCTAGCCTGGAAAGAGGGTCCCAAGTCAGTTCAGCAGCAAGAAACTCAGAACAGGGCATCACTAACCCCTTCCAACCCCCAAGAGTTCACGGGAGCCCTGTGGGGTCAGCAGGACAGACATCATGTCCAATTAAAGACGAGAAAATGGAGACCCAGAGCAGTGAAGCACATCGGCCAGCACAAGCAAGGTTCCTTTCCAAGGGCATTTTTCTGCACCACATTGGTGCTTAATTTGTGCGATAGGTCCATCAGTTGGCGAATGAGGAAAATCTCCTCCTCCTCAAGGACCACCTGTAATGTTCATATACTGACCAGATGTCAAATGGATCCCCTATTGGGGGAGTAGGGCCAGCCTAGCTCAGACAGTAACTCAGTGCAAATGAGACAAAGGTATCCTTTCTGTAGGTGGCACAGCCCTGACCAAGGAGTACAGCCCAGTGTAAGGAGTCTAGGCTGGATTTTGGCCCCCCATGTACGGTAGGCAACTTGCACAACCATCCGTGGCTGCCCTGAGTGGGGTCCAAACCCACAGTGTGGGTTTTTTCAGGATCCTTGAGAGCCCAGAAGGTGGCCCTGCTCACAGAAGCCCCAAACATGAGGCCCATCGCAGGGACAGCCCAGCAGTGTAGTGCTTCCCCACTCACCTGCCAGCACCTCCACGAGGACCTTCCTCAGGGTGTCAGCCTCACTGCCATGGAGGCTCTGGCACTGGTAGAGTCCTGCGTCCTGGGCTTGAAGATCGCGTAGTGTGATGGTGAGGGTGCCGCCCAGGGCATCGTCTGTGATGGCTGTGCTCCCATTCCGCCTCTTCAGGAAGGACAGCAGCCACACGCTGTGCGTGCTGACCACACGCTGGCACGGGCCTGCCTCGTCCAACTGGCGGCACCAGGCCTTGCGCCTCCCCCAGTGTTTCAGGGAGTCATAGGGGCAGGAGACCCGCAGGGACTGGCCGGCCACACCCAGGAGCACTGTTACGTTGTGGGCTCGGGATAGCTCTGGGGAGGAAACACTCATTCAGTCCTTCATTCATGTCAAATGTTTACAATGTGTAGTGAGCCAAACAGACAAAAACCCTACCCTTAAGAAGCTTAGGTTTTTAAATAGGTTGGGAGAGGGTGGCACAGGCCAGGCATGTGTTTGTGGGCAGTTGAGAACCAGGAAACCAGAACTGGGTCCTGGATCTGGCATTCCTATGAAACTGACCATCTCGGGGCCTATTTCCAGAGACACAGGTCTTAAAGGCTCCTTTCGTCCTATTCTATGCATCTTCTCCCTGTCACATGGGCCTAGGACCTCCCCTCTCCCTGTCTTGATAGGAAGGTGGGTGGCCTGCACAGGCCTGGGGCTGGTTCCATGGGGACGGGCTGGGCGCCCCCTGTATCCCGCCAGGCTTGCTCTGCTGCTGCCCACACTATTCCCCATCTGCATTCTCCTCTCCCCTGACCTTCAGCTTCCAGCTTCCCTATTTCTGTGACTTTGTTCCCCTTTCAGGAAGGACTTGTCTCAGAGCTATTTTGGGGGATACATGTGGCTGCTATTTTGGGGACCCTCCTTGGGGAGGGGGAGATGGGCTTAAAGCACCAGCCTGTTGCCAGGGCAGGACTGTGGGGGAACCAGACCATCCTCTGCTTCACCTTCCTCTCTGAGATTCCCGCCCTCCATCTCCAACCATTGCTCTAAGAGAAACTTGACAGATAGGATTGGGAAGCTGGTGGCCTACAATTAGAACTAGAGAGACCAGGGCGGCACCTGTGGCTCAAAGAGTAGGGCGCCGGCCCCATATACCGGGGGTGGTGGGTTCAAACCCAGCCCTGGCCAAAAACCACACACACAAAAAAAAAAAAAAAAAAAAAGATAGAGAGAGAGAGCTAGAGAGACCCTCCCCACACGTCAGCCCGTCCATCCCTCAGCCTCCTGGCCAGTACACCCACCTCTCTCCCCTCCACCTCCAGCTAAGAAGCTGCAGGAACAAAACTCTGCTTAGGACAGTCCCTCCTCTTGTCCAGGTTTGCCCATTGCTCTGAGGGAGTAAGAGGTGCCCTTCCCTCAGTGTGAAGAGGCGGTTATGTGCAAGAATTTGGGATATCAACACCCCAACTCAATGACAGAAGTCTTTGGCCCCTGTCCCCTCACTTCTCATGTAGAACAAAGGACAAGAAGACCTTCAGAGCAAAGAGTGCCCCAAAGAGGCAGAGTAACAGCCCCGGGTTCTTTCCTCCTTCATAATTTCAGGGACTCATAATTGGTATTTCATGATTTTAGGGGGCTCTTCCAGTGCCACCACAAACTTCCATCAGCTATCAGCCTGAGACACCACCATCAGAATTTCCCTTCCCTTGAAGCCAGAGTCCACCAGCCCCTTAAGTGTCCACACGTGTGGAAAGTTTGGCAGTGGATTTTGACACTGGGAAGGGAGGGAGAGTGTGAAAGAAGTAGGCAGGGTCAGGAGGAGAGGGGCGCAGAAGGGGGCACTTGGGCATGCCAAGGGTTCCATCTTGCTTCAGAGTTCAGCTCAGTGCCCCCTCCATGCCCCAGCCATATGCTCCAGAAAGGAGAGAGAAAGAAGGCATCACGGGATGGGGGCGTCCTACCTGTGACCAAGAGCAGAGTGAGCAGGCAGAGAGCCCCCATGCCACCTTTCCCACTGAGGGCAGACACAGCGTGCCTTGTGCAAGATCTTGTCTTTCCCTTGAACTGCACAAAACAGAGGATCAGGCAAGTCAGGCGCTACCCACAGGAACTGGGCTCCTGGGGATTGAGCAATAGTCGGGACTGGGGTCTGGCTTTATGATTCAGAGAGGGGTGCGGGGGAGGAGAGGAGGAGTTGGCCACTGCAGCCCTGGCAGAGGGAGGCTGAGGATCCCAGACATCTGAGGAGCCAGCCCACCCTCCTGCCGGTCCCAGCCAGGGTGCCTCTTACATAGCTGGGGCTGGGCGGGTGCAGGGCTGCTTGGTCTCCTCACAGACCTTAGCCTGGGGATCACTCTCCTCCCAGCTGTGTTCAGACGCTCTGCCAGCTGCAGTGCCTGCCATCTTCTGGCTCAGCCTCACCAGGGATGGAGATTAGCTGCTCCTCTCAGAGGCCAGGACCCTCACTCAGCTCTCTAGCCCTTCCTGTAGGCTGGCATCCTGGTAGCGGAGCAGCCTGGCATCAAGCCCTTCCTTCCTCGCTTCCTAAAGTGTAACCACATGTCCATAGCACCTCTGTGGCTCAGTTCCTGGATCTGCAAAATGGGACTAAGGACAGTGCATGGGGCCACTGGGAAGACAGCATGAATAAAGTACAGGTAAAGTGCTTCCGAAAGGGGCCTGACCCACAGTTAGCATTCAACAAATACTAACTATTATTATTATTATCCTAGTTAGCAGGAAAAAAGGATAACGGGCTGTCGGTGAGATGGAGACTTTTCTCTTCCATCTGGAATTTCCAACCTAAGTTTCAAGTCTTCTGAGCAGGTGGCATCTCTTGTGTGCATGTAGTCACGCTGGCATTTACCGTATATACTCGAGTATAAGCCGAGTTTTTTCGGCACAAAATTTGTGCCGAGTTTTTTCGGCACAAAATTTGTGCCGAGTTCGGGTTTTTGGGCACAAATTTTGTGCCGGAAAAACTCGGCTTATACTCGAGTATATACGGTATTTTGTGCACACACATGCTCAAACTCCTGATCATCCTATAGGATACAACACTTCCTGGAGTTCCAGGAGTGGGCGTCTTTTTCTACATGCACATCCCCATGAAGGGTAAGCCAGGCACAAGGTCTGCATGTGCAAAGGCACAAAGGTGTGGATACCCTAGTGAGGAGGGTGGGAAGGAGGGGAGAGTGGAAGCAATTTCTGGGATGGGAAATCAAGCTGTCCTGGGGGTGAGATCAGGAGAGGCTGGAGAATACTGCAGGGCCCTGAAAATTATCAGAGTCTATCTGAGTTTCCTGTAAGCACTCACTTGCTTATTCTTTTATTCATGTATTTAATCACATTTACTGTGCATCTACCGTAGGGATGGGGGACGTGCTGGTGACGAGAAGACAGTCCTCTTAGAGAACCAACTGCCCAGCTGTACCCCCAAGGGCCTGAGGGAAGAAGGGGCTGAGGCTAGCTGAGGTACCGTTCCATGATCCTTTTTCAAGTGTGGTTTACTGGTACGTATGGTGCATAATTTAGGTACACAAAAATTCGCCCCTTTTAGGTGTCAGGTCACATAAAACTCAGACATCTGTGTAACAACCACCACAATCACTGTGTCTATGTAACAAACACCACAATATAAAATGTTTCTGTCAGTTCAATGAAGTTCTCTCACCCCCATTTTAACCGATCTCTTTCTCTCCAATCCGGGACCTGGCAACTACTTGTCTGACTTCTGCTTCTATAGCCTCCTGTGCTTTCTAAACTGTCATATACACAGAATCATACAGGATTAGCCTTGTGAGTCTCTCTGCTTTCATACGTCACAATGCATTCAACGTGCATGAAGTTGCACTTCTCAGTGATTTATATATATATTATTATTGAACAGTATTTTATGGTGGGGTTCAATCACAGGTAGTTCATTGTAAATGTCCATTCACCAACTGAGCTGATAGACATTTAGGTTGTCTCCAGTTTGGGGCAATTATGAATAAAGTCACTGTAAACATTCATGCATGTATATATATATATATATTTTTTTTTTTTTTAATCTCATAGTAGGTTTTATTTTAGTGATCAAAATAATGCAGTAAATAGAATCTATACTGATTTAACATTAGACATGCACCTCTACCTGAAACTTATATTAATTTTTGACTGGCCTAAATCTTTACAACTTATTTAGGCACATCTTTAAATGATCTGTACCCTGATATACAGGGTAAAGTTAACTTCTTCCTTGTGGCTGTCAGTAATGAGAATTATGTTCACAAGATAGATTCCTTTGCAGTTAAAGGCTTCTAGATTCTGACTTCCTATAATACCTTGAGACCATACTTTAATATAAATCACAGTATAGGGAGGGAAATAATCTAGAAAGCTGAAGTTCACTGTATGAACACTCTATGGATCTTTTTTTCCAACAATGATAATCGACCACTAGATAAGGAGGCCCATAGTTAAGTACCAAATTATACTTCCCCCACTGCCATACTTTCTGAAAGACACAATGCTCTGAAATCTGAAATGAATCCACATAAGTGAGAGATTTTATCTATGTAGTCCCACTATCAAATTACAGAAAGCAGTTCCACTATCAAAATTACAGAAAGCACTTAAGGGGGCTTTAAGAAAAGCATAGTCCCACACATAGTAATACACATCTAATAGTTTTCCATTCGTGTCTCAATTATTTTCACAAGATTGGCATTAAAAAACACAACCAAATACACATATAACCCTCAAGTCCCCCCACACAAAAATTGGTCTTTGTTCATTCTCAGCTGATATGATGTCCCAAGAGTGACAGAAGGTGGGAGCCAATCTCTCCATAGCCATTTCTTAAATTATCTCATAAACAACTCTTCATTTCTTGAACTACCTTCCTCTTCCAAAGAGGTAAAGCTGAGATCAGTCAGAAAGCCTTTCTCAGAAGACTGGCTTGGATTTCTGGGTCTGTTCAAGTCGGTTCAGGATGAATTGGCTTGTATCAATGAAGCGCTCAATGCAGTTCACAAAACAGGCCTCAGCCCACTGTCCAACTTTGGCCCAGGCTTGTCCATGCACTTCTCCCAACAAATTTGGTCATCTGGTGCACCAGTTGCTGGAAGCGCTTTTTCCGAGTCTCCACCTCAATGAAATGCTGCAACTGTGGGTCCATGGCGCCCAACCCTACACGGAAGAAGAGGAATCCATCCCAGCGTGACCAGGAGTATGGAGAACAACTCCGCCCCAACTCACCGACCTTCATGTGTCTCCGCGACGGAACCAGAACCACAACCTCTCCACATCTATAATTGAGAGTAGTAATAGTACTTACTTCATGAGATTATTTTAAAAATTGGGAATTTTCACATAAAGCTTTTAGCCTGGCACGCAGTAATCACTTAGAAAATGTGAACTGTGACAGCTTGCCCCGAGGGATAGAACATGAAGGTGATGAAAACAGCTATAATGAAGATGGAAGGAAATGGCCATATTTGTTGAATGCCTATTTTTTGTCAAGTTGGGTAGGCACTTATACACATTTTCATTTATCCTAACTAAAATCACGGGAAAGTGTGAAGATCAGAAAGTTAAGAAACTTGCTTACACATCTGGGATTTGAACTTAAGTATGTCTGATACCAAAGGCAACATCATTTTTATTATACCATGTTGAAGATGGAGATTGTTTGGGATATAGAACGTGTATGCATCCTTAGATAAAATGGATTAGAAGGATGGCTGGATAGGTGGCCATCTAGTCATGTATATCCTCTCCTTCCCTCCACCCCTCTGTTGCCAGGCTAGAGTGTAGTGGCATTATCATAGCTCCCTGCAACCTCAAACTCCTGGGCTACAGCAGTCCTTCTGCCTCAACCTCTAGAGTAGCTGGGACTACAGGCATGAACCACCATGCCTGGCTGATTTTTCTCTATTTTTAGTAGAGACAAGGTCTTGCTCTTGCTCAGGCTGATCTCCCAACTCCTAGCCTCAAGCAATTCTCCTGCCTCAGCCTCCCAGAGCGCAAGAATTACAGGCATGAGCCATTGCACACCACCAGTGTATCTCATACTTATGATGTGTCAGCAAGGTCATGATATGTTCCAAGATGAATGTTGATGAACCTTGGAGAACATTCTGAATGTATCAGCCAAGGAAGATTTCACAGAGCAGAATATTAGGCAACACGTTTTTGTTCCAAAAGCATGGATTGTGTTGGGGAAAAGGGAAATTTTTTTTGTTTGTTTTTGGAGATAGAGTCTCATTTTGTCACCCTTAGTAGATTGGTGTGGGGCATCATAGTTCACAGCAACCTCAAACTCTTGGGTTCAAGCGCTCCACTTGCCTCAGCCTCCCCAGTAGCTAGGACTATAGGTGCCGGCCACGATGCCTGGCTATTTTTTAGAGATGGGGTTTCACTCTTGCTCAGGTCTCAAATTTGTGAGCTCAAGCAGTCCACCTGCCTCAGCCACCCAGAGTGCTAGGATTACATGCATGAGCCACTGTGTCCAACCTGGAAAAGGAGATGTTGATCAAAGGGTACAGAATTTTAGTCTGGAGAAATATGCTTTAGTGAAGTATTATATGGAATGGTGACTATAATAAATAATTCCAGCTTTCAGAAGCCAAGGTGAAAGGATTGCTTGAAACCAGGAGTTCCACACCAGCCTGGGCAACATAGTGAGATCCACCTCCCATCTCTACAAAAAAAATTAGCTGGACATGGTAGCATGTGCCTATAGTCCTTACTACTTGGGGTGCTGTCGTGGGAGGATCACTTGAGCCCAGGAATTCAAGTCTGAATGAGCTGTGATCGGGGCCACTGTACTCCAGCCTGGGCAACAGAATCCATCATATATTTCAAAATTGCTAGAAGACTCCCCACTCCAATCCCTAGCAGGGAAAGCAAAGGAAGAGAAGAGAAAAGGACAGGGAAGTGTTACAGCTCCTTTAGAATTTGTCCAGTAGATTTCTAGTAACAACTGGACTAGATAGCCACAAAATGTTTCATCACGAAAATATGATGTGACTATGTGAGATGATGGATTTGCTAACTAATTTATCCTACAATGTAAAAATATATCAAACATCACAGAGTAACATATATATAATATATACAATTTTTTGTCAATTAAAAATAAAATGAGTAAAATATTATAAGAGGGAATAAGGATTACTCTGAATTGGTGAGAATCTTTTTCCCCTGGAGTGTACTAAAAGGAGCAGGTGCTTTTGACCTAGTATGGCTTCTGGGACACACAAACAAGATTACTCTCTGGTCAGAGCCTCAGAAGAGAAACATACTCTGTTCTGTGACTCCCAGGCCCTTCCCATGATTGCAACTGTGCCCTCTGCCTCTCTCACGAAATTAACTATTCTACTTTTTCAACTAGGAAGAAGATTCCCTCCTTAATATCTGCAAGGAGATTGTGGAACGATGGTCGGAGACTCAGAATGTTGTCACCAAAGTGAAAAAAGAAGGTAGAGTCGGAATTTCTGTATCTCACCTCCAGGCCTTTTCCAGCAGCTTTGAGGGGAAAAGATTTTTTTATTTTTTTTATTTTTAATAACCAAGTTCTGCAGGCGTCCTCAAACAAGATTTTTTCATTTTCCCCTTTGGATGCTCATTTTCCCTAAGATAATTTACATTGGCAAACACATAGCAGCCTACTTTAACATTTTATTGAACATTAGTTTCTTTTTTTCTTTTTGGATTTTTCCATTTTAGCTGACCACAGTTATCTTCATTGTGTTTTTACCTTTTTTCCCCCATCTTCTTTTCACTGCATTGCAAATATGAGGTCAACTATATTTTTCCCACCTTCGTCTATGAGCTTTGTCCACAGGCATCTCTCCATCCTTTTTACAGATGCTGACAAAGGCTTCATTTGCCACTAGATCCTCTGCCACCTAGTTTTAGGTCCCAAAACAGGCATAGTGCAGGCATAGAGCATTCCTATGCTCATTCGCTACATTAATGTCAGCTTTTACTATAATAGCTTCTGTTCAATATCATGGTGTCTGTGACTGGCTGCCAGGTACAAAGGGGTGTCATCCCCATGGTTCATTACATTGATATGTACCCCCAGTATGATCAGCATCTCAATCACAGCAGAGTAGCCCTCTTGGTAGGCCCCGTGCCAGGGGAGGAAGTCATGATCATCCCCCTGGTTGAGGTCGTTTTCCGTGTTGTCCAACCATAGATGCATGGCAACAGTGTTGCCCTCCAGCTCTGAGTGAAAATGTTTTCCCGAGTCTCACTCTGAGTCTCCAGGATTGAGGGAGCCTGGGGACTGTAGAGGGTGAGAAGGAGGATGAGCCCCAAGCTTTGCCCTATACAGGAGAGAAGTGTTGGGGGTGGGAGTCTGTGAAGGAGTTTGGGATACCAGGTAGATTCCTGACTTCTGAGTTGCCTGAATTTATTTTAAAATATGGCAAAATATTCTTTTTTTTTTTTTTTTTAGAGACAAAGTCTCACCATGTCACCTCAGTAGAGTGCTATGGTGCCACAGCTCACAGGAAATTCAAACTTTTGGGCTTAAGCGATTCCCTTGCCTCAGCCTGCCAAGTGGCTGGGACTACAGGCACCCGCCACAACACCTGGCTATTTTTTGGTTTCAGTTGTCATTGCTCTTTAGCAGACCCGGGCTGAGCCTAAAACCACCAGCTTTGGTGTATGTGGCTCGCGCCCTACTCACTGAGCTACAGGTGCCGAGCCAGCAAAACATTCTTAATCTAACAATTTTACTTGCCTTAATCATAAACATGAAAGGAGCCAGTTTAAGTTGATTCTATATTCATTCTTAGGTTTCCGGGATGAGAGGGAAGAAAGTTGAATGTTTGGAAGAACTTAATTTTCTGTAGTTCAAATGCAGTGCTTTTCAGCACCACCACCCCTTGTTTTTTTTTGTTTTTTTTTTTTTTTTACAGTTTTTGGCCTGGGCTAGGTTTGAACCCACCACCTGTGGCATAAGGGGCTGGCACCCTACTCCGTGAGCCACAGGCACCGCCCTTCACCCCTTTTTTTAAAGCAGCTGAATTTTTTTTTTTTTCTTTTTTTTGCAAATTCTCCTACGTATTTATTAACTACTAAAGCAGCTGAATTTTAATATATAAAACAAGTAAAACGAGAGCTTCTCTGATTGAAGGCAGATACAAAGCCTGGCCCATATGGCCTTTCCTTGCCTTTCTCACTGGCCCCTAAGTCACATCCTTTGAACCACAGGGCTTTTAGGAGGCAGCAGATTCCAATGTCTCACTGGGTGGATAGTGGTTCAGTGAGTTTGTTTTCTCTCATGTAGTCTTTTTGTTCTTCCTTTCACTGTCTCTCAGATGAAGTTCAGGCCATTGCAACTCTAATTGAGAAGCAGGCACAGATCGTGGTAAAACCCAGGATGGTGTCAGAAGAAGAGAAGCAGAGGAAAGCTGCCCTCCTGGCCCAGTACGCTGATGTGACAGATGAAGAGGAATATCCTTTCTGGGGTCTTGGCACCATTCCCTGAGGCTCAAGCCAGAAATGTTTGCTGGTTTACAGTGACCTTTGGAAAGTTCCCCGATTTTCTCTCTAGCTTAACTTTCCCCCTCTAAAGTGTCAGTGATTTGTGGCTCTTTTGGCTATGGAGAATGATATTGGAATAGCTGATACTAGACCTGTGTTTTTCAACACATCAGAATATTCCTAAAAACTTCAGTGTAAAACAAATGATGTTTTAATGGGCCAATTATATTGTGCTTTCAGAAAAGAAGATATAGCTGTGATTCCTAATATTGTATAACACTTTCTTTCTCCTTTTTTTAGAGATAGGGTTTCGCTCTGCCCACTTGTGTGCAGTGGCATAATCATAGCTTATTACAGCTTCAATCTACTGGGCTCAAGCAATCCTCCTGCTTCAACTTCTTGAGTAGCTGGGACTACAAGTATGTGCTACAGTGCTGGGCTAATATAGATATAGATATAGATTTTTTTTTTTGATGGCGGTGGAATCTCCCTATGTTGTCCAGCCTCATCATAAACTACTGGCCTCAATTGATTCTTTTGCCTCAGTCTCTAGGAGTCTCAATCCTGTTGGGATTACAGGTGTAAGCCACTGTACTCAGCCTATATAACATGTCTATATAACATGTTTTTAGACAGTGTGGTATCACATATACAACCCATCTTTATGTTCTTTCCCTGCCAGTAAGGAAACCTGGGCACTTAAAGAGGTGATTGTGTGATCAGAGGCATTCAGAATTAGTGGTAAAACCAGGACTAGAACCTGGATATTTTTGGGTGAAGGATTCTCTAAATTTGGAGCAGTTTCATTTGAATCTTCTTTTTTTATGTGAACACATAGTTAAAAGTAAGCCTGAAATTCCAAGTAGCACCCAAGTAGAACTGAGATGTGAGTGGGAACTATGCAAAAAGAAAATGTTGCTATGAGGGGCTGGTTAGTTCAAACTTCAGATTTATTTAGGAAATGCTTCACTTACGGAGCCTATTTGAATGAAGTATGTGGCACAGTATGCAGTGGACATCATACCGGAAATGTCACCTGTTAGTCACTAGTGTAGGAAAGAATTTTTGACACTTTGAGGCTGGTTTCTCTTCTGGTTTTTTTCCTCATGACTTCTCGCCAGGGTTGGCAAAGTTATGGTTCAAATAATAAAATTTCAGTTCTCGGGCTAGAAAATAACTTTCAAAGCAGTGGTTCTCCCGGAGGACTTGTTAAAACAGATTGCTGGGCTTTATGGCCCCAGAGTTTCTGATTTAGTCGGTTTGGGGTAGGGCCTAAGAATGTGCATTCCTAACAAGTTCCCTGGGGGGTGTGGTACACAAACTTTTCAGCCTCTAAGAAAAGGATCTGACAAAAGCTCTGAACAATCTTCCCTAAGTTGAGATTTCCAAAGATCAATCTCCTGGGTTTATTGTCACGTCCCTAACAGTGTTCTTTCTCCAGTGTGCTTTACCTAGCCACAGTCTATTGCATGTTTTCTACTGTTAGGTTGGAATGTGCCAAATTTTGTTTTCCATACAACTTTCCTTAACATCACTCACTGAAGCAGATGAGAAGGATGATTCAGGTGCCACCACAACGAACATTGGTTCTGACAAATGTATCCTTCTGTGTCCATCCTCATGTGTTTCTCCATAGAATCCTCTGGAGGGTCAGTTTTATTTTACTGTCATTGCCAGGGCCTTTCTTTACTTCCAAGAAGTCATAGCATGCCAGCCCTGGAAGCCTCCTAGGACAGCCCCAGATAGATTAGCTTGAAGGAGGGATTTCTAAGGGAAAATAAGAATCTACACTCTCTGTATGTAGCTCTGGGTTGCCCAGCACTATGGAAACAATTTTATTTTTATCCTCAAAAACCTAATAATTTTTGGAAAAGAAAATACAAACATATACTTTAAGGTTAAAATATGGACATATTGAAACATATGTGCTGAGGAAGTTCTCTATCAACAGAATAATTTATGAGATCCTTCCTAGAGAAGACAGATTTAGAAATCCATCTAAAAGGTGAGGACTATGGTGGATTATCAGAGGCAGGAAGATTATTTCAGGGAGACTCATTTGAAAGCATTAAAGTACAAAAGTCATTATAGAGAGGATGTCATAAGAAATGAGGGGTAAAGTTTTTGGCTAGGTATTTTGTAACTAAATTGTTAAACTCTTCCTATTGCCTGTATAATCAGTGTTTATGTTCTTCACTTAAGCTTTAGTTCCAGGGAAAACAAATTGATAAAGTTTAGTAAGGTTAGACATTTTGTTTAACTCTTTTAAAGTGTTTTAATAATGCCAAATACATAAACATTTAGTTACATTGATACTCTCTTGGCTAAAATTAGCCTAGATTTTCCAATAATATTCTGCCATTGAATAATGTTAAGTACTTATTCTAGGAAGAAATATTCTGATAAAATATTTTAACACATTGTTGACTGGTCATGAGTTAACTTGTGTTTTTATGCCTAAACATTGTTGACTAATCACCTGTTAACTCATATTTGTACTTGCATTAGCTGTTGCAATTTTTAAAAACCACAGGGTAATGTAGGAGTTTGTAAACGCTTTCTTGACTGTGTTGACTCTGTTCACTTTATTATAAAAAAATTATTTTTATAGATATTCAGTTTTGTTTCATTTTTTTGCAGTTTTTGGCCGGGGCTGGGTTTGAACCTGCCACCTCCAATATATGGGGCCAGCCATCCTACTCCTTGAGCCACAGGCACTGCCTGATATTCTGGTTTTTATTACAATTCATGATGGATTGTGATGGTGAAGAATTTTTCAGTGAATTATATGCAGATGGTTTATCTGTCCAAGTGATTTTGAAATATTTTGTGGTGATCTGGAAAATGATAGCTTATCAGAAGACAGTTCTGATAGATAAAATCTGATATTAGACAGCCAAAACAGCAAAAAAGAAATGTAAGGGTCGGGCGAGGTGGCTCATGCCTGTAATCTTAGCACTCTGGGAGGCCGAGGCCAGTGGAGTGCCTGAGTTCATGAGTTTGAGACCAGCCTGAGCTAGAGCGAGATCCTATCTCTAAAAATAGCCGGGTGTTGTGGTGGGTGCCTATAGTCCCAGCTACTTGGGAGGCCGAGGCAGAGAATCACTTGAGCCTAAGAGTTTGAGGTTGCTGTGAGTTATGACGCCCTAGCACTCTACCCAGGGTGACAAAGTAAGACTCTGTCTCAAAAAAAGAAAAGAAAAGAAAAAGAAAAGAAATGTAATAGAATCTCATTGTGAAAGTGATTTTGAAGAAGAATGGATTAAAAATGATATCACATCAACCTTGGAAGATTATACAAACATTTCTGTTCCACAGAGTATCAGTGAAGAGATGGATTTACTTTTTTTTTTGAGACAGAGCCTCAAATTGTCACCCTGGGTAGAGTGCTGTGGCATCACAGCTCACAGCAACCTCCAACTCCTGGGCTCAAGCAATTCTCCTGCCTCTGCTTCCCAAGTAGCTGCAACTACAGGTGCCCACTGCAACTCCTGGCTGCAGTGGTTGCAGCCATCATTGTTTGGCAGGCTCGGGCTGGATTCGAACCCAGCAGCTCAGGTGTATGTGGCTGGCATCTTAGCTGCTTGAGCCACAGGCACCGAGCCGGATTTACTTTTTGGTAATGATTTTTTTGATTTAGTTGCTTCTTAAACCAATTTATACTCCCACCAAATGGAACAATTTTAGAAAAACTCTGTTAAAACTTACCATAGATAGAAGTTACCACTAGTGATATAAGGAAGTTACTCAGTTTATGGATATTGGACAAACAACAACAAAAACACATTGCAGAGATTACTGGTCAACAGACCCTTTGGTTGAAATGCCAATATTTCCTAAAACTATATCCAGAATGAGGTCAAGCAAATCGTTACATTTTTTTCATTTTAGCGATAATTCACAAGCTACTCTAGTGAAGACAGATTTTATAAAATTAGGCCCTTTTTGGATTACAAAATTTTAGTCTTTGTATATACTGACAGGAGTTATTCCTAGGTGAAGCAATGGTACTATACAGAGGACACATCAGCTTCAGAACGTATACAACCCAGCAGATAACAAAATGTGGGATTTTAGTGACATTGCTTTGTGAAAGTGAGACTGGCTACATTTGCAACTTTAAGATAGGTAAAAGGGGCTTCATGCCTGTAGCTCAGCAATGAGGGTGCCAGCCGCATGCACTGGAGGTGATGGGTTCGAATCCAACCCCAGCCTGCCAAACAGCAATGACAACCACAGCCAAAAAATAGCCAGGTATTGTGGTGGGTGCCTGCACTCCCAGCTACTTGGGAGGCTGAGGCAAGAGAATTGCTTAAGCTCAAGAGTTAGAGGTTGCTGTGAGCTGTGATGCCATGGCACACTCTACCCAGGGCGACCAAAAAAAAAAAAAAAAAAGGTAAAAAGTTGCAAGAAATTATATTACCCATCTTAGAGCCATATTTGATTCTTGGCATCATGTATATACCAAGATAATGATTACAGTAGCATTTCTACAGCTGAAATATTGGAAAACACTAGTCTGTGGTAATATAAGGGAGAACTGTGGCTTGCCAGAGGTACTAAAGAAAAGTCAAAAAATTTTCAGAGAGGGGAAATGACTTTTGCAGAAAGGACCCATTGTTCTCATCACATGGAAAGATAAAAGGCTAGTGGTATGATAATACCAGTGACATGGGATAGCTCTGCATAAAAAAATTGCCTGTCTGGGCAGCACCTGTGGCTCAATGAGTTATATATACCAAGGGTGGCAGGTTCAAACCCGGCCCCAGCCAAACTGCAACAAAAAAATAGCCAGTGTTGTGGTGGGTGCCCATAGTCCCAGTTACTCAGGATGCTGAGGCAAGAGAATCACCTAAGCCCAAGAGTTGGAGGTTGCTGTGAGCACTCTACTGAGGGTGACAAAGTGAGACTCTTGTCTCTAAAAACAAAAAACAATTGCCTGTCAACAATGTTTCAATTTTAGGTTAAGATAAGTCTGAATGTGATTCTTATTCCAAGGGATATTTTTAAGGTTTTGTAATGATAGCTATAGGATTTTCAATTAGACCAAAGATAAACATAGGAACTTTTTTTTAGGCTAGCAATAGGTAGAGACTATTCAGGACTCAGCATGTGGAGAGAAGTCAGTCAGAATGAGGAAAGAGAGCAGTAGTTGTGATCTGTGTGACTTGTTCTCTAATCCCTTCCTTAACCCACCTGTAGCTCTTTTCCGAAACACCAATGTGGAAGATGTTCTCAATGCCCGAAAACTGGAGCGAGACTCACTTCGGGATGAGTCCCAAAGGAAGAAGGAACAGGACAAACTGCAGAGGGAGAGAGACAAACTGGCCAAACAGGAGCGCAAGGAAAAGGAAAAGAAAAGGACACAGAGAGGGGAACGAAAGCGATAACCTTGGCCTAGTCTATTTCCCCCATCCATGAATTTCATCACACAGCAACTGGTTGTGCACATGTATATTTAAGGGAAATGAGAGAACATTGCAAAGTGGTTTCCCAAGGCATTTCCCCTTTTGTTTACATGGTCAAAAGGAAAATCACAATCACTTTTAATTACAAAATGTGCCAGTTTTGGTGGTGTGGGCAGTCAGATTATTACAGTTGATGTCTGTACCAAAGATCTGGAATGGGGGCAACCTTTATATTTTAATACTAAAGTCCTATGCTCCTTTGGCCACTTTATAAGTCTTCCCTCACCTTCAGTAAATAGCAAAAGGATTCAGAAAGCTAACAGCTACAGTTTTTATCCTGAAGGAGTGGAAACATGATCGCTCCTTCCCTCAGATGAAATGTGGGTGTTCATGCTTTGGAGGCAGTATTCACTCTTAAATGTAACATTGTTTTATGGTTGAAATAGCTAATGAAGAGCCCTCCCTGGCTCCCAGATTTTATGTTACATGGCAGCAAAGTAGGAAAATGTGAAGAAATTAATGGAGGCTGTCCTGGATCTGAGAATGATTTTTAAAAACATTTTAGCCAATGGGAGGAAAAGTAACTTAAAATAGAGATAGTTACATGTTTTTCCTCATCTAGGCTATTTAAGGATGTGTCACAGTTGGATGCAAGAATATCATTGTTAACTAAATTCATCTTTTTACAATCATGAATCTTCTTGAGTACTAGTAGAGATTTTAGTACTGATTTTCCCTAAAACATGAGTATTAATACGTAATAATTCCTGGATTAGGAAGCTGAAGGAATTGCCCTTTTAAGGAAGAAACACTGGAAATCTCTGCTAATGAAGATATTTGAGTGTACATAGTAAGCACTGAACAAATTTATTGAATAACTGAATGTAAAACTGCTTGGGAAAGTCAAAAATGAGTAGAAACTCTCCATTTCTACTGTCACAAGCCACATTCAATTATAAATAAGGCTCTGCTCTGCTTCAGGCAGCAGACTGTCTAGAAGTCTAAAGAGAACAATTTCTCTGACAAGACAGAAAATAGATTATTTTATACCAGGGGCTGGCAAACTAGTCCCAAATTTGGCCCAGTCTGGTTTTGTATGGTGCAAACCAAAAATGGTTTTTAGATTTTTAAAGGGTTAGGAAAATTAAGTGACAGAGACCATATGTGGTCTGTAAAACTTAAAATATTTATTATCTGGCCCTTTGGAGGAAAGGTTTGCCAGCCTCTGTTTTATGCCATTAACTATGAGATTAACAAAAACTTTTACCTTTTTATGCAGAAAGTAAAAAAAGAGCATGGTTAAGGAAAAGGAGATGTGTTTGCCTCTTCATATACTCCTATAACCGTGGCATTTCAGAAAACAATGAAAAAACACCTTTTAAAAAATAAATTTTATTTAAATCATTGTCTTCCTTTGACTTCTTCCATCTACCCATGGGAATAAAATGTGTTTGAGTAGTCAATTAGGAATGTGTTGATTTATATTTCATGCGTGGTTTTGATTAGCTCTAAACTTATATTCCACAGTGGAACATCTTCCTGGAATCCATAAATTCTCAGTTTTCTTTGCTATAAAGTAGAGGTTAGATCAAGATTTATCATGTTTTTTTTGAAACATCAGTAAATTGGCTTTGAAGTACTATTGCAGTCTTAGTGCTTCATGTGGTAGTTAGCAACAGGCTGTGGCTATGGAATTTGGTAACGCCTATATTAACCCTTGTTTTGGGATTTGGTCTGTTCTCACTTTGATTTTTGTCTCTGGAGGAGTCAAGTTAGATAAATGGACTTTTGAAGAGTACTTGTTTCCATCTGTTAGTAGTTGTCACAGTTAAGTATGCAGTCAAACTAATGCTTATAACCAAAAAAAAAAAAAAATCACCTCATTAGGCTTTGAATAAGGGTATCCACTTAACTCAGGTGCTAATGCTGTAGGTCTAAAATGTCTAGTATTGCAATAGACAAAACCACATCTTAATTGGTAACATTGAACTATAGGCTAAATTTGGGATTTTAGTCATAATAGTAATTCCCAACCTTCTAAAACTTTACAGTAGCAAATTATTTAAGTGGGAAAGGATATCGACATAATTTTTAAGTACCTTTGTATAAATTGCTTTTTCCATTAAAAAAAAAAACAACAAATGAGTATGTCAGATTCTTTTGGATAAGAAATGGGAGCATCAAGACGGTGCGGTGGCTTGCGCCTATAATTCTAGCACTCTGGGAGGCTGAGGCAGGTGGATTGCCTGAGCTCAGGAGTTCAAGAGTGAGATCCTCTTCTCTAAAAATAGCCAGGCGTTGTGGCAGGCACCTGTTAGTCCCAGCTACTCAGGAGGCTGAGGCAAGAGAATCGCTTGAGCCCAAAAGTTTGAGGTTGCTGTGAGCTATGACACCATGCACTCTACCAAGGGTGACAAAGTGAGACTCTGTCTCCAAAAAAAAAGAAATGGGAACATCGCTTTTATCAGTTTCACTGCAAACTTGGTGATGATTTTGTTTTTGTAGCTTATAATTCAGAAGTACAATACAGGCAGGGTGCAGCAGTACACACCTGCAATCCTAGCACTCTGGCTGAGGTGGGAAGATTGCTTGAGCTCAGGAGGTTGAGAGCAGCCTAAGAGTGAGACCCCATCTCCACTAAACAGAAAAATTAGCCAGATGTGGTGGCATGTACCTGTAATCTTAGCTACTTGGGAGGCTGAGGCAGGAGGAATGCTTGAGCCCAGGAATTTGAGGTTGCAGTGTGCTATGATACCACTGCACTTTGGTCTGGAGCAACAGAGTAAGACTCTGTCCTACCCCAAAGGAAAAAAAAGTATAATACATAAAGAACCACTAGATGGTTCAATAGGTAGGTACACTATTGAAAGGGACAACCACATAATTTTAAAATCTGGTTACATGTGATTAATAAATTTTCAAGAAAATTTATGTCTTTTAAACTTCAAAATATTAAGGGGGTACAAATGTTTTAGGTTACATTTGTACCTAAAATGGATGGTTTTTGTAATGCTTGAGTCCCAGCTTTGGGTGCGCCTATCAAATAGGATTCATTAGGTAGATTTGTCCCCCTCCCCTGCTCTCCTCACTTGATTTCCACTGAGTTTTTCTCATCTCTATGCATATCTGTGTTTATTGGTTAGTTCCAATCTAATAATACATGTGGTGTTTTTCCATTCTTAAGATACTTCACTTCCAGTTCCATGTAGAGTGTTACAAAAGGTTAATTCATCTTTTTTATCTTGAACTCCTGGCCTCAAGTGATCCTATCTCAGCCTCCCAAAATTGCTAGGATTACAGGCGTGAGCCACTTTGCCCAGTTGAATCTTTTTTTCGTAAGTGTTTGGATTTTATTAATGTACTGGTATTTCTTTCTGACCACTGTCATATAAAAGCTTTTTTTTGAGACAGAGTGTCACTATGTCACCCTTGGTAGAGTGCCGTGGTGTCACATCTCACAGTAACCTCAAACTCTTGGGCTTAAGCGATTCTCTTGCCTCAGTCTCCCAATTAGCTGGGACTACAGATACCCACCACAACACCCAGCTATTTTTTTGTTCTAATTGCTGTCGTTTGGCAGGCTCCAGCTGGGTTTGAACCCGCCAGCTCTGTTGTATGTGGCTGGTGCCCTAGCCTTCGAGCTACAGGCACCAATCCATATATAAAAGCTCCTTTAGAATTTTTATTCTGCTTTGCTTGGATTAGCATAAAGGCAAAGCAAAAATTTCATTTTGGAAGATCAGGTTAGATCCAAGGATATCTGAATGGCAATTTATCCACTGACACTATTACTTATGTGTTAATAATGAAATTTAAACTTAGCACAAGTTCTTATCAATTAAATGAAATTCAACTATTCAATTGATTTTCTGACAGGTAGTGACTCTTTAATGTTAGAAACTAAGATAGTCATAAAAAAGTGAAACCAAATATTTTCACCAAAGTAATTTATTTTTTCCTGAGAGACTAAATTAGGTACAATATTTGCTTTCATAACATCCAACATGTCTTATGTTAAACTTAACCACTTTCTATGCAGTGACTGTGGTGAGGTGATCTATTTTATTTGACTACCCTCAATGTAATTCATCTGGGTAGTTCTAAGGCATATCAGTGATCAAAATGTTTCTCCCTACAGTTACTCCTGCATTCTCAATCAGTTTCTTCTGCACATCATCTAAAGAAAATTTATCTGGTGTGATTACACTCTTTTTTTTTTTTTTTAATACCAGGATTTCTAAAACTAAGAAAAACACCAACATTTAAAACATCAGTGTTTCTAGTCAAGGATATTTCAATTAAATTTCATCAGTACATTATATTATAGTTTAACTCATGCTAGAAATGTTAAAACCCAAGATCTTCTGAGTCACATAATACCAACATTTCATATCAATGAATAAATTACTCGGGTTCCATACAAAGATATTAAGTGATGATAAACAGAAAAAAGCCAAGCTTTCAAGAGCTCTTTTTAAAAAAATACAGAAGCAAACTAATGAACACAACTACACAAAATATACACTAACCAATTACAAACTAAACTAGTTAAATATTAACCTTAAAAAAATACATTTTAGAACTTCGTGATACCCTCATAAAAGGCAGCAAACTAAGGGTATTAAAACAATAGTCATTATTTTAGTTACTGTGCATCAAGTCTAAAAGATCAAGATAAAGGAAATATTTTGATTCAATTTAAATACTTTAAAATTGGAAATATTTAATAATTGATAGTATAATTAAATTTTAAAGAATATACACAAATGATTTGAACAGGTTTTATATTCAGTAACTTGCATGGTTACACTGGTACTTCTATCACTAATTTAGGAGAATCAGATGCATTTCCCTCCATATACTTAGGCACTAAGATTTCAAATTTATAAATATGGTAGTATTTTAAATATTAAATTTTTACATGAATACTGGGTTTATCCTTATTTTCCTTTGTTTCCTAGGTATTATCCAGTTTTATAAGGAAAACAATTTGATATCACAATCAAAACTTGTCTTGGTTACTAGACTGTAGCCATAATTGGGTTACAGTCACTTGGATTCATTATTTGGAATTCTACTTACTAAGGCAGACCTAAATGAAACTGATCTCCTAGAAGAACTTCACATTTGCATTTACCTGCACTGCAGAATGGGTCTAAAGCAATATTTTAGCTGTTAGGAAATATTTTAATTTACTTAAACAAACTTGTTATCTTTAACTACTCAGAACTCCTAGAGTAGTCAACTTCACCACTGAGTTCACTTTAAACTATATCTGATTCATTTCAAATAGAAGATTTTTAAATAGAAGTTAGACTTCATTAAGCTATTAACTTTAAATCTGAAAGAAAATTAAGATACTGAAAGTTTGACAAGTTCATTAAAAATTTTTAGCATGTCTTGATATATTTACTTATCAGCTTTTTATTCTTCTTTCTGCTGCCATTTCCTTAATGTTTATTTGTTTCACCTCTCTGGTTCATTGGATTGCTACTATTTATGCTTTCTTGGACTTTATCTTCACAGTTTACTATATCCTGTAATGCCTTTTCCATGTCAGCTTGGCCAGCGATAGTGGCTGTTTTTGGCAAGGTCATCTGTAGTGCACACCACAGGGTAGTCCGTGCTTTCCGAGTTGCCACACACATCTCTTTAATTGCTGAAGCAAGGGCAAAAACATCTGTAAAAAAAAATTGAGGGTCATTTCATATTAGCTGCCATTTGATATCCTTAAACTCTTATAAAGACTATTGCTGTTGCTACTAAATAATAAAACATTATTATTATTATTATTATTATTATTTAGACAGGGTCTCAATCTGCCATCCAGACTGGAGTGCAGTGGCATGGTCATAGTTCACTGCAGCCACAAATTATGCTCAAGTGATCATCCTGAGCCTTCTAAATAGCAGGGAAGACAGGCATATCCCATCATGTCTGGCTAAATTTTAAATTTTGTTTTATAGAGTCAAGGTTTTCCTGTATTGCCCAGGCTTAAAACATTATTTTTTGAGACAGTGTCTCATTTTGTTACCCTCGGTAGAGTGCCCTGGCGTCAGAGCTCACAGCATCCTCAAACTCCTGGGCTCAAGCGATTCTCTTACCTCAGCTTCCCAAGTAGCTGGGGCTATAGGCACCCACCACAATGCCTGGCTATTTTTAGAGACAGGGTCTTGCTCTTGCTCAGGTTGGTCTTGAACCCATGAGCTCAGACAATCCACCTGCCTCGGCCTCCCAGAGTGCTAGAATTACAGGTATGAGCTACCATGCCTGGCCCCCAAAGTACTTTATTTTTAAAATAATTGGAAGTATTGATACTTCATTTCTGACTTATATGACAATATGCTTTGGGTAGAACACAGACTGTGTTTTATTAAGACACATTTTACCCATTATAATTAAATAGGTAAAATTAACAAAATAGATCAAAGTAATTTTGGAGTGAAATATGTAGAGATCACTTACCAATTTATTTTTTAGATAAGTGTTAATTTTAGAAATACAACTATTAACCTCAGAATCTGATTTTTATTATTCAAATTATCACATTGCCTTATCTAAAGAATACACATTAATATGTGTACCTCTGTCATCTTGGCATCTAGGAACTCCTTGCCTTTGCCGATTTGAAGCATTAACAATTTCATCCTTTCTCCGTGACTGTACAATGTGAATGGACTCCAAGTGTCTATCAAGAGCAGTAGAGATATTGGCATGAAGGGGAGAGCTTCGAAGACGTTCCATTTTGCCCAGTAAAGTTACAACCTGTGGGAAATATTTTAAATTTTGAAAGGCATGTAACTACACACATTGTGCTGACATAAACTTCTTTTTTTTTGAGACACTGTCATTGTTGCCCGGGTAGAGTGCCATAGCATCATCATAGCTCACAGCAACCTCCAACTCCTGGGCTCAAGCAATCCACTCGCCTCGGCCTCCTAGAGTGCTAGAATTACAGGTGTGAGTCACTGTGCCTGACCAAAAGTATAACTTAAATAAAAACAAATCTTCAGTGAAATAGAATAGAGATGAGAGCAATATTCATTCAATAAATAAACAAATGCTTACTGTGTCCTGACAAACAAAAATGGAAAGTTGGTCTTTTATACCTACTCATACATGTTCATTCTGAAAATTTTCAGTAGTTGACTACTGAGAGTAAGTAACAATCAAGATGTTAATCATCCAAATATTTCCGTGTTATTGACAGTACAAATATAAGATCTGATATCCGACCCTGTTTCTGGCAAATGAGACACTAGCATGCAATACAGCATTGTTAGGAGGTACCTTAATCTAAAGGAAAATATTTGAATTAAAAAGGAAAAGTATTAGGTTGATTAATCCTGACCTTAATAAGTCCTTAATTTTCCGAGGCCTCTGATGTTTTCCTTTTGGAAATCAGAAATATTCAGATAAAAGTATTGACTAGTGATAGTTTTAAAGAATCCATAATACAGAAAATATTGATTTAAATGTACATTGAAATAATATAAAATGAATCCTGTAAAAACTGCTAAGGAAAATTAGGAAATGTCTATTTTTTTTTCTTTTTTTTTGAGACAGAGTCTCACTATGTCACCCTGGGTAGAGTACTATGATGTCACAGCTCACAGCAACCTTCAACTCTTGGGCTTAAGCAATTTTCTTGCCTCAGCCTCCCAAGTAGCTGGAACTATAGGCACCTGCCACAACACCCAGCCATTTTTTTTTTTGAATCGATATTCCTAATTTAATGAATATAACTCTCACAAAATTTACATAGCTTATGTCACACCATACCAAATGCACATTATACACACATTTAGCGATCTACTTATAATGTTATAACCTCTCATAAAAGGACATTTTTACACATAATCTGTACTGAAGTCATAAGCTTCATCCTCTTGAATCACTTTATCAAAGATAAAAGATCTTGGAGACTGTTCGCCTGCTATAGACTCCTCAGGCAGTTCTTCCCGTGTCTCTTCTGCAGGGGATGTATCTGAGGTCTTTCCTTCAGCTTTAAACAATTCTTGATCAACAATTTCCTGGTCACTGTAAACATCTTCATTCTCTCTCTCCTCCTGCTTCCTCTCTTTCTGTTTTGGCAATTCTTCGCATATGTCCTTTTCTTTTATTATTCCATTTGTCATACCCAAAGACTGGAAAAGGATACTATTGGCCAAAGGAGGGCCCCTGATAGCTTTTATGGTATGTGCATTGTTTCCAGTTCTTCCAGATTTAAACCACATTTCATGTCTGCCACAATACTCTCATTAAAATGCGCAGGAGTCCAGGATGTAGGAGGATGGCAATAGTAACCTAATGCGGCACCTGTCCACTCAGACCACAGTACTTTGGCAGCACCTTCAATGCTTGGGCTTCCACCTTTCTGGTGCAGACCTCTTCTTTGAGCAAACTTAGCAAAAAATTCCAGAGGATTCTTAAAGTCAGGGACAGTATATTTCAGTACTACCTGTTGAGTGTCAGCCTAGGACAGGATGGCACTGGCAGCCTCCATTGGTTTTATCACTTCAATACTTGCTGGGCTTTGCAGAGCAAGTCCAGTGGAGGAGTTAAGTGGAGATACAAAGAAGCATGGGCTGTCTATGATTGTGATATGCTTGTCCAAGCGAACAACTTACATGCTCCTTGTAAGTCCCATGGATATGCCTACATTACATATCTGTTCTTGTTTTAAACTATTGATGATGCTGTTTTTCCCCACATTTGAGAAGCCAATTACTCCAACCTGAATGGCTTTGCCATAAGTTTCCCGAAAACCTTCAAGAAGTTTCCAAAGGACCTCTTTCCCAAAGCAGACTTTACTTTGGAATGGAACAACTTTCTTCTTTACCTTGGTTATCTTCCCTTTGTCCCTCAGATGCGTTGAGGCTCTGAACATCACTGTTGGCAATTCTTTCTTCAAATAATTTAGCCAGCTCTCCAAATTTTCCTTTGGTACCAGATCTGATTATTTAATACTAGTATCAGCTTTTACTGTCCACTCTGAACAATGGCCTCTTCTACCAGAGGACACCTGCAACCAAGAGGATCTCTGGCATCCAACACCTCTAACACAACATCTGAGGCTTCAATCACCTAATGTGCACAATGTGAGGGGGTTTAATACACTCCTCTGGGTGAAGGTCTCAACTACAACTTGAACTTTACATTTTTATGTTCTTGACACTCCACCTTCTTTGAATTCTGTTTACCCAAAGTAGCTTTGTTGTTTTTTTTCTTTGTAGAGACAGAGTCTCACTTTACCGCCCTCGGTGGAGTGCCCTGACGTCACAGGACTCACAGCAACCTCCAGCTCTTGGGCTTCCGTGATTCTCCTACCTCAGCCTTCCGAGCAGCTGGGACTACAGGCACCCGCCACAACGCCCGGCTATTTTTTGGTTGTAGTTCGGCCGGGGCTGGGTTTGAACCTGCCACGCTCAGTATATGGGGCCGGCGCCCTACTCACTGAGCCACAGGCGCCACCCTGATCTTAGTTTTGCAACGTCCAGATTCCTCTTTCACGGGTTCCACATTAGATGGCTTAACATCAGGATTATTTTCAAGTTTTCTTTTCTTTTCTTGTTCTTTTTGCTTGTCAAGTTTCTGCTGCTGTTTTAGTTCTTCAAGCCACTGTTTCCTTAGCTCAGCTTCATGGAGAAGTGCCTCCTTAAAGGGAGCACTGTTTGAAACTCCTGGGTCTTTCCTAGGCTTCTTGTGACCCCGTTTTTTAGCCTCCTTTCTCAATTTTCGATGATACTCTCGAACCTTTTTCTGGATTTTATACCGCTTGTGGCAGGTTATGCGTTTACTTGCTTTCTTTAACTTTTGTCTCTTCATGCTGGCTGTGCAAACGACAGCAGACAGAAAAGCAACAGCAGCAAGATACCTCAGCAGGCGCCACATGAGAACTATGCCCAGCTATTTTTTTTTTTAGAGACACAGTCTCACTTTGTCGCCCTTGGTGCTGTGGCAATCACAGCTCACAGCAACCCCAGCTCTTGGGCTTAGGTGATTCTCTTGCCTCAACCTCCCAAGTAGCTGGGACTACAGGCGCCCGCCACAACGCCCAACTATTTTTTTTGTTGCAGTTTGGCTGGGGCTGGGTTCGAACCTGCTACCCTCAGTATATGGGGCCGGCACCCTACTCACTGAGCTACAGGCACCACCCCCAGCTATTTTTTTTGTTGTTAATTGTCATGGCTGTTTTAGCAGGCCCAGGCCGGGTTCAAACCCATCAGACTCGGTGTATGTGGCCAGCACCCTAATTGTACCTATGGGTGCCAAGCCAGGAAATGTCTAAATCTTCTGGTTAATGAAGTTTTTAAAAAGGGCACTAGACAAATTAGTCTAGTAGGGGAAATATGTTTCATATGCCTGACTTGTTTCAAAATCTAAACTTGGAAACTGTATGGAAAGAGAACTTTTTGAATAACTAGGATTTAAAAATCAAGTAATACAATAACTACATTTTGAAGCAAAATGATTTAACATTAGAACTTGGTGTTCAGTGATGGGAGAATGTAGGGGCAAAACCTCTCAACTAAGAAACTAAAGCCAATGAAATGAATGCCTCTCTAACCTCACACTCACATCAAGTTTCTTTGGAATAAGTCTATTCCAGGTGTTAAATATTTTCCTCTCAGCTGCACACCAGTCAGACCCTTGAGGGGAAAATAAAACACTTACAAAAACCTCCAAGAAAATACTAATTTTTTTAAATAAGACAATTGTTTTGAGTAAATAAGAATAAAGAGTAAACAAATTTGCATAGATACAAATTTGATAGTAGAATTTCAACTGACCAAAGCTGAAAACTAGGTAAAATCAATCTTTTTTCATGGAAGTAGTTCATATGTATATTTTAAAGATAGCATTGTAAAAGAAAGAAATGGATGTTCAATAAAACAGACTCAATTGTTATACTGATTTTTCTATTTTCTAAATGGCTTTTATCTAATCATAGAGGTAATGTTGTGCTGCATGCTTTTTCCCAAGAATCTTTATCAAATTTTATTTGGAAAACAGTGTAAGTTTTTATTTATTTTTATTTTTATTTATTTACTTATTTTTTAGAGACAGAGTCTCACTTTGTCGCCCTCAGTAGAGTGCTATGGCATCACAGCTCACAGCAACCTCCAGCTCTTGGGCTTAGGCGATTCTCTCGCCTTGGCCTCCTGAGTAGCTGGGATTACAGGCACCTGCCACACACCTGGCTATTTTTTTTTGTTGTGGTTTGGCGGGATCGAACCCGCCATCCTCGGTATATTGGGCTGGCGCCCTACTCATTGAACTGCAGGTGCTGCCCAAAGTTTTTAAAAGACAAAGTTTGAAAAAGAAAAAGAGTACCTACTCTATTTAAAAGTTAATTAGAAAATTCTGAAATTACAGAGGAGATAATAGGAATACCATTCATTAAATTACATAATGGCTTAACTTCAGGATTCTTTACAACATTTGATTTGAAATGATATACTACTTGTCCAAAATAAAGGTGTTTTATAAAATTACCATACCTACCCCCTTTAGTTTATCAATATTTAATGTGTAGATATACTTTGTTTATTGAATAACTCAAAAATACAGAGGTAAGAAAATGAAATATAGCAATTCCCTTTTAATTTACCAGCTTATATAAAAGCACAGCTTGTTTATCAAGCTAGAAAACAAATGTGACTAAGAAATGGGACTTTCCCTATAAATAAAATGGTTTTTGCTTTTAAAAAAATTCTTTCAGTTGAGGATTAGCTCCATTGCCAATTTTGGTTTGAAAAGGAACCATTTAAATTACTAAAAATACCTTTTAAATGATGAGTGGGGCTATTTTCCCTTTCTTAAATTTTTTTTTAGATAGTCTCACTTTGTTGTCCTCCGTAGAGTGTGTGGAATCACAGCTCACACAACCTCAAACTCTTGGCTCAAGTGATTCTCTTACCTCAGCCTCCTAAGTAGCTGGGACTATAGGCACCCACAACGTCCAACTACTTTTAGAGACGGGGTCTTGCTCTTGCTCAGGCTGGTCTGGAACCTGTAAGTTCAGGCAATCCACCCACCTCAGCTAGGATTACAGGTATGAGCCACCTCGCCCGGCCCTTTCCTAAATATTAATTATAGTTTTAGGACCAAACATGGGAAAGAATGTATTTCAGAGAATTACACATAAATGTGATCGTAAAATCCTTCAGAGCTCTAATTTGTTGAAATGTTTAAAAATGTTATCAAGAAATTAAAAAATCCTCTATGGGATATTTTTATAGCTTACTCTGGCTTGTTCTCGAAGTTCATCCACAATTAAGCGATCAACTCTAGATGGGTTGGAGGTCAGCCTTGGAATTGGAGTGTTGTTAGTACTAGATACTTTTTTTCCTGGATAATTCTTGGCGAGGGCTAATTCGGTCTGTTAAAAAAAAAAATATATATATATATATATATGTATGTGTGTGTGTGTGTGTGTGTGTGTATATATATATATAAAACTCTTAGATGCTGAATTTTCTAAATATGATTTAATCATGAATAACAGTTTTCATAAGCCTAAGAAATAAATAGAAAATTGCCCCTTTAATAAAAATTCTGTTTTGGTATCAAAAGGCAACAAATGTAAACCCCAGTACCACAGTATTTTTCTATCATACCTAATACATATAAAATACCTGAATACTCCAACAATTTAATACTAAAGAAATTCAAAGAAATAAATTTTTAACCATTAAGGGGAAAAAAATCTACTTTATATATAAAACATTATTTTTTTTGATGACAGAGTCTCAAGCTATCACCCTGGGTAGAGTGCCATGACGTCACAGCTCATAGCAACCTCAAACTCTTGGGCTTAAGCGATTCTCTTCCCTCAGCCTTCCAAGTAGCTGGGACTACAGACACCCGCCTCAACACCCATCTATTTTTTGTTGCTGTTGTTGCAGTTGTTAGTGGTGTTTAGCAGGCTTGGGCCAGGTTTGAACCCACCACTTGATGTATGTGGTCAGCGCCCTACCCACTAAGCTATGGGTGCTGCCACCGACCCAGGAATGGATTAACAAGCTGTGGTTTACGTATACCATGGAATACTATTCAGGCACTAAAAAATATGGAGACTTTACATCTTTTGTATTAACCCGGATGGAGGTGGAACATATTCTCCGTCAAGCATCACAAGAATGGAGAAGCAAGAATCCAGTGTACTCAATTGTAATATGAATGCAGTAGACGAGCTAATACAAAGGGTGAGGTGGAGAATGAAGTAACAGGGAGAGGGGAAGAGGGTGGGAGATGGAGGGTCACAGTGTATGGCACACCTTTTGGGAGCGGAACACAAGTATAAGAGGGACTTTAACAAATGCAATCAGTGTGACCTAATTCTTTGTTCTCTCAATGAATCCCAAACAATAATAATAATAAAAAAAGAATATTCTCAAACTATATAAAAGTAATGCATGTAACCAAAACATTTGTACCCTTGTAACATTCTGAAATAAGAAAAATTTTAAAAATTAAAATATAAGTAACAATTATTTTAAAATCTGAAGCAGTTTTAGTCTTTTAGTAACCTGCTTAATTCCTTATAGTAAAGAATTTAACAAATACTCTGTTACAGAGTTCAGCTTGAAATTAGGCAAGTATTCTTAAACTATACTAAAGTAAACAAAATGAAGACAGGCAGAGGGAACATACTAAGTTACTCCTAAATGGTTAACTTTGTATTACCTTTTTTCTCTCCTTTTCTAATGCTCTCCATTGTTCATAGCACTCTTCTAGACGAATATGAAGTTCACTGGCTGGTCCACTACGGGTTTTAATTGGTCTTTGAAATCCAAAAGTTGGCACGAAACCAGAAAAGGAATTATCACCATACATCATATCATTAAAATAAGGGTATAAATGGCTCAAGTCATCATAAGAAAACAAATCGTAGGAATCCAACAGTGGAACAACTGAATGGCCAAATGGGTGGGTGGATCTTAGGGGAAACCCATTTGAACCAAGTTGTTGAAAACCTTGATTATGCCTTAAATCTCCCATCATATAATTATTAGAAAAGCATGACGCCTGTGTGCGACTCACACGGCTATTAATATTGTTGTCTCCACTTCCCTGTCTGTGGCTATTAAAATGACCCTGTGACTCCAACAGATCTTGATATGTATTTTGAGATAAGCCATCTAAATGCTTTGGACCTTCCTCAGGATCATAATGTCCACTCTGGGGCTTGGCTTGAAAATTGTGTTTGTTTACATTTTCAATGATCCCATACTGCTGAGCTGAATAGTTATCACAAAATCCATTTGGCTGCTTTATTTTTTTATCAGTAACCGATTCAAAGAGATTTTCTTCTCCAGTTTTTGTCAGTCCTTCCAGGTGATTGACAGATTGAATTCTTTCTGCACCATTGTAACTAAAATCAAAACCAGAAAATGCTGAAGGGTTTTCTTGGCAATATTTCTGAAACAAATTGCTATTTGGGGTTAAACTTGGGGATGATAGTTGGGGGAAATCTGAAGAATGGTTAGAACCTTTTGAAGCTGCACTTAAATGACTATTTAATTTCATCAAGTTACCTTGATTTCGATAAGGAATAGGAGTGTTATTTTTCGTTTGAACATTCATCCAAGTTGGTCTGTTTAAATTAATACCTCCTGAAGATGTTGCTGAGTTGGATAATAAATTCACTGATTTAAAATACTCAGAATTTGGGGGATCAGGCTTAGCAAACTGTTGCTTTTCTGTTACATTAGCAAAATCATTATTAGCTGGACAAGCTGTGTGAGGTTTTAGTCCATATTCTGATTTTAAGCCAAAATCAGCAGTGAATGCTGCTTCCTTTGCAAACTGTTTTTCTGTCAGATGTGGCGTAGTTTTTGGAAATGTGAAGTTCTGCTGGTCCGGGATTGTCTCCTCCATTTTTTTTTGATTTGCTGGTTTAACCTGAAATAACTTTGTGTAGGTGTCTGCTTCTACAGTTGGTGTTTCAGGTATGCCATTGGCTAATTTTTTACTATCTTGGACACTAAAATTTGAACATTTATTAAGCTTAGCCTTACTAGGATGAGCATATTCTGGGTACCTACAATAATCTGCATTTTCATTGTATCTATTAAACTGGGAAAGAAATATCTCTGCCCTTTTTTGCTGTAATGGTGCTTCAAGACCTTTAGCACATACTTTCTCTCTTCCGTAAGAATAATTATCAACTCCTGATTCTTTTATAATGTCAGACAGACCAGTTTGTGGTGTAAAACAGTTTTTGATAAATGGATATTCTTGGAATGTTGTCTTAGCTGTATCATTTGTCTGAATATTGTAACAGTTAGAATGATCACTTCGTGAGGGGTACATCCATTGTTCTTCAAGGTCTAAACCAGTAAATCCATGATAAAGTTCATCTACTTTTTGTTGTGGTGTGAGATTACTATTATGCAGGTATTGCTTTTCCACTGCTGACACAGATTCACCACTATAAAAAGCTTGCTGAGAGATGGCTGTATCTATTGGCCTTTTGGTTTCTGTTAAAAGGTCATGGTGATCTGCAAATCTGCTTGTGTTCATTGGCCAAACTGACTTTAAATTGGAGGAGCAGGTCCTAAAACGAGTAAATATATTTAATTACAACTTAGGTTTTAAAAAGACTATTTACTCAGTGGGGAAGGTAGGAAAGATTTTTAAAAAACATTTAGTTGCCCCAACTAGGTCTTCTCTAATCCTTTTCAACCCTGCTTTATAAGCTACTATTACCTCCAAATAATTCTCTAGCATATGAAATGTGACATATACTATACAAATATGCATTTTAATTTTAATATGTCTTCATTGTACTTTCCCAAGAGGCATTAACTAAGGTCTGAGGCTGGTGACTTCATGATCTTAGATGAATTATTATTTATCTACAAGTTTTTCCTATGACTAGGTTATTGCATAAAAGCATCATAGCTAACAGCAACCTCAGTCTCTTGGACTCAAACAATACTCTTGCCTCAGCCTCCCAAGTAGCTGGTACTAAGGTGCCTACTATGATGCCTGGCCAGTTTGTATTTTTAGTAGAGATGGGGTCTCACTCTTGCTCAGGCTGGTCTTGAACTTGTGAGCTCAAGCAATCCACTGTCTCAGCCTCCATAAGTGCTAGGATTATAGGTGTGAACCACTGCGTTTGGCCATTTAAACTTTGTAAATGTTTAAATGTAGAGACAGAGTCTTACTTTACTGCCCTTGGTAGAGTGCCATGATGTCACATGGCTCACAGCAACCTCCAACTCTTGGGCTTATGCGATTCTCTTGCCTCAGCCTCCTGAGCAGCTGGGACTACAGGCGCCAGCCACAACGCCCAGCTATTTCTTTGTTGCAGTTTGGCCAGGGCTTGGCTTGAACCCACCACCCTTGGCATATGGGGCCAGTGCCCTACTCAGTGAGCCACAGGCACCGCCCCATTTAAACTATTTTTGAAATTAAAAATATTTTAATTGGTTACATGTATGCCGCATACTTCCATATTTATGAAATTGGGTATTTGGATAATATGGCTTCCACGCTTAAATAAAACAAATAAAACATTAAAAAAAATTCTACCACATGAATAAAATCCATATGTATTAATGCATAATAGTAATTTTACTTTTGTGATCTATGTATAAAAGCTACTTGGAAGTTATATTCTTTAAGCTAAACTTTAGCTCATGAATTCAAGGGAAATAGTTCTGAATTCTGTAAGAGTAATTTTTTCTTTTTTTGAGATGGAGTCTTGCTCTATTGCCCAAAATAGAGTGCCATGACCTCAGCCTGGCTCACAGCAACCTCAAACTCCTGGGTTCAAGCAAGCCTCCTGCCTCAGCCTCCCAAGTAGCTGGAACTACAGGGACCTTCCACTATGCCCAGCTAATTTTTCTATTTTTAGTAGAGATAGGGGTCACTCTTGCTCAGGCTGGTCTTAAACTCCTAACCTCAAGGGACCCTCTGGCCTTAGCCTCCCAGAGTGCAAGGATTACAAGCGTGAGCCACCATGCCCAGCCAAGAGTAATTTTTCAAATTAAAGTTCTTAAGTAAATAAAACCTTAGAATGAATCTTCAATTGTATGGCAAGTACTTCATCAAATCAAGACTCCTAGACACAAATATTTGAATTAAGATGTCTACCATCAGACAATTCACTACTAAGTGAAAACAAAAGTTAATGAATAGGGTATTCTAACATGTAAATTTAAACATTTATAATATTCTATATAGCTTACAGAATATACTAACCCTTCAGCAAAATATGGCTGTGACTTATCTTGTTCTTCCAAAATGTTAGACACTAGTCCATATAAGTCTGTTTCACTGCCATAGTCATTTCTTTCAGTTTGAATCCTAAAAATAAATGAATATCACATGTAAACTATTTCATTCATGCTGAAGTATAATATATTGATTTATCTTTCTAGACTTATTCTACCATTTCTTTCTATAAAATATTTGGACTGAATCTTGTTTTCAAAACTGTTACAAAAATAAAAATTAAAAAAATATTTGGAATGAATCTATACCATCATTTCAAATAAAGAAGGGACAAGAACTCAAGAATATTTTCTACTTTAGCATGATGTGTATCTGACATAAAATGTTTCTCCCTCATTTAAAATCCTATGTCTGATGCACAATATATGTTTACCTCTTACTTCTCTACAATATATGCTATTCATTTTAAGTGACCAACATATAAATTCTGACTTATTATATCAGACATATATCTGATATATGTCTGCTCCTGAAAGCATGCCTAGTCCACCAATATTTGCTCAGTTTATTTGTAATTTGAAAACCATATGAACCCGATGCTCTATTTTTATGATTCTTTATGCTAAATACTGAATAAAAAAAGCAAAATGTGATATTGTTATCATAGAAACCATAGTAATTTTCCAGTTGCTTAAATATAAGGAAATATATTCCTTAAATATAACAGACTTAGGGTTATTCCTAAATCCTTTCTAAGGCAGTGACTAGATGGAGTTCCATGTATCCCAAAATCCACCTAATTACTGATACTGTCTAAATACGAAATGTAAAATCCATAAGCATGTGTAATTTCTTCCTAGAAGTAATACAGGTTGAAATCTTGGGACCAGAAGAGTTTTGGATTTTGGATTTTTTATATTTTAGAATATATGTGTTATATACTCATTAGCTGAGCATCCCTATTCCAAAATCTGAAATGCTCCAATGTTCCAATAAGCATTGTCTTTTTTTTTTTTTTTTGAAGACAGAGTCTCACTTTTGCCATGGTGTCACAGCTCACAGCAACCTCAAACTCTTGGGCTCAAGTGATCCTCTTGCCTCAGCCTCCCAAGTAGCTGGGACTATAGGCACACGCCACAATGCTCAGCTATTTTTAGAGATGGAGTCTCACTCTGGCTCAGGTTGGTCTCTAACCTGTGAGCTCAGGCAAACCACCTGCCTCGGCCTCCCAAAGTCCTAGGATTACAGGCATGAGCTACTGTGCCCAGCCAATAGGCATTGTCTTTGAGCATCATATCAGCACTCAAAAAGTTTCAGATTTTAGCATTTTAGATTTCAGGTTTTCAGATTTGGGATGTTTATTTGTATGCTGTTCTGAATTATAACTTCCTTGTTTTTTTCATATTCTATTTCCAACATTTCATAGTGTCGGGAGTATTTTAGAGAAAAAACTCTAAATATTTGCATAACACTCAAATATTTAATTGATCATCATAACAATGAAAGAGTAAACATTAATATTATGGTTATTAGCTGTGGGATAACAAATGATCTCTTGAGACATTAAGAAAATTGTATTTAATAAGGGTATATGACTTGCCAAATTACTATACTGCCTATAAGTCCAGTACTTTTTTGCCTATATCATGTTACTTCATAAAGATTCAATATTAAAAAAAAAAGTTTCAATATAAAAGCTCTTTTAGGCTCAGTGCCTGTAGCTCAGTGGTTAGGATGCTGGCCACATACACTGAGGCTGGTGGGTTCAAATCCAGCCCAGGCCTGCTAAACAACAATGACAACTGCAACAAAAAATGGGAGGCTGAGCAAAAGAATTGCTTAAGCCCAAGTGTTTAAGGTTGCTGTGAGCTGTAACGCCATGGCACTCTACCGAAGGTGACAGACATAGTGAGGCTCTGTCTCAAAATAAATAAATAAATAAATAAAAGCTTTTTTGTCTAATAAGGTATTTATATCTAGAACAATATTCATATATATGTAACAAACTTCACAGTTGTTTTTGGGGAGTATGAAAATAGTGTTAAGGTTGACTCTTCTTGATATATATTTCTATAAAGTTTGAGCATGTATCAATTTTAAAAAATATTTTTCATAGAATTATCTATTATATAGTCAAAAAATCATTATTTTAGAAAATTTTCTAAGAATTTAAAATTTTTAACATTTTTAAATCAACACGATTCAGCTGGTCATGGGGTGGTTCACACTTGTAATCTCAGCACTTTAGGAGGCTGAGGTGGGAGGATTGCTTAAGGCTAGTTCAACACTAGTTTGGACAACATAATGAGACCCTGTCTCTATGAAAAATAAAAATTAACTGGGCCTGGTGGAGTGCACCCATAGTCCCAGCTACTCCAGAAGCTAAGGCAGGAAGATAGCTTGAGTCCAAGAGATCCAGCCTACAGTGAGCTATGATTGAGCACTCCAGCCTGGGCAATAGAGTAAGACTCTGTCTCTTAAAAAAAAAAAAAAAAAAAATTAACAAATAACTCTCTATATATTTTTTTGAGACAGAGTCTCACTATGTCACTCTGGGTAGAGTACTGTGACGTCACAGACACAGCAACCTCAAACTCTTGGGCTTAATGATTCTCTTGCCTCAGCCTCCCAAGTAGCTGGGACTACAGGCTCCCACCACAATGCCAGGCTATTTTAATTTTTTGCAGTTTTTGACCGGGGCTGGGTTTGAACCTGCCACCTCCAGTTAATGGGGCCGCACCCTAGTCCTTTGAGCCACAGGCACCGCCCCCGGCTATTATTTTGTTGTGGTTGTCATTGTTGTTTAGCTGGCCCAAGCTGGGTTCGAACCCGCCAGCCTTGGTGTATGTGGCTGCTGCTGTAACCACTATGTAAGGGCATCAAGCCCAAATAACTCTTATTTGCTGCTTAAACTAAAGATGCATCAGCTTTTATCAACAGCTCCTTTATATGTAATTATAAAAAAGGTGGATGTCACTATCTTAGGCTTCTCTTTGCAATGGGCTCCAATAATATTCCATATTTCCTTTTGTAACCTTCACTATACTTGCAGTGCATGTTGCTGTCATCATCATCTTCCTCATCATTTTAAAAATATAAAGGCAAGGATAATATTTGCCTCATTAATTCTGGTATTCCCCAATAGGAAAGCATCTGACATAGAGTAGATTATTATTTGTGGAAATGAATGGAAAAATAATTAAAAACATCTTAGGTTTGATAAAACCCTGTTTGTTGTATAGTTGTGAAGGAAAATATTTCTGAAAACTTAGAATTGTATGAAAAATAGATCTAAAAATTGTAACTCAACATAAAGTATCTTCTGAAAGAGAAACTAAAGATTTATGCACTTAAGTTTCCCTGTAATGAATTTTTTAAAAGTAATAACCTAAAAATTATGTTCAAATAACTTCCCAGTTTAGCCTAAACATTTGATAAACATAAAATTATAATGCCACAAAAGGTGAATCTAGGGAACAGAGAACTAGTGAAATTCAGTTATGTAATTAATTTAAAAACACCTCATTTTGCCTGAGAAATCTAATTTACTAATTTACCTGTTTTTTACATTGATCTGAGAATTAGAAGGTTGTTTAATATCATCTCCATAAGTAGACCATGGTGCATAGAAAAGTGACGAATCTACAGAACTTGAATATTCTGTTGATGAAGAAAGTGGAGTATAGGTCTGCCTTAGGTCTACATTGTCTTCACTCTGAAATTTTTAAGAAATGTTTGTATATCAGACATATTAAAATTTTAATTTATTACAGAATATTAGGGAAATAATAAGAAATCAGAGGAAATTACACAGGTGTAAGAGTTGAGAGGATTACATTCAAATCTAGAGTCATCGATTTAAACTTACTTTATGCCAGGGATTAGCAAACGTTTTCCAGAAAAGGCCAACTAGTAAACATTTTAGACTTTGCTGGCTGTTAAGATTTGTGTTGAAACTACTAAACTCTGCTGTTTTAGTACCTAAGTAACCATATGCAGTATATAAACAAATGGGCATGGCTGTGTTGCAATAAAACTAATTTTACAAAAACAAGCACTAGGCAGATCTAGCTCCTTGTTGCTGATCCCTGGTATATCATTACATAAATATTGTAGTTTAAATTTTTTGCATAGATGAACACTATGTGGATACTAACAATGTTATTTTAAATAAATTGTGTACAAAATTATCTTAATGCCACCAGTCTATGAAAAAAGTTAATGTACATTTATACAGAATTTTACAATTTTCAAAGAAATTCCACATATCATATTCAGTTAACCTTGTGATATAGGTATTATCTCTTGTTTTAAAAACAAGGAAATTGAGGCTACAAGTTACTCAGGCAATATGTGCCAAAACTAAAACCAAAACTCTTACTCTTACTCAAAAGCCTTTTTTGTAGTATCTGTTAGTTAGGAGCCTAGTCTCTATTTCCAATAGATATTGCAAGAATGCATAATACATAAACTGTTATGAGCTCTTCAGATATTTTGGAGACATTACTACAGTTAGAAGTAAAATATCTTACATATTTTTCTTTTTTTCCGCTTTTTTGGCGAATACTTCTATAATGAAGATTGAGTAAATAAAAAGTTTGGATTTTTAGATTTTAATGAATTCTTTAAAACCCTATCTTTTCCAAAAGGGGTTGAGGTATAGTAAAAATAATTTAAAATAGCATGAATTTAACAACAAAGATTAAACTAAGTAGACATTGTTTATTCTAGAAAATGCTTCCTGAAAGAAGTCTGAAACTGGGCGGCGCCTGTAGCTCAAAGGAGTAGAGCACCGGCTCCATACACCGGAGGTGCAGGTTCAAATCCGAGTGCGGCTAAAAACTGAAAAAAAAAAAAGAGGAACTCTGAAAGTGGTCACAAGGCTGGCAGATTGCTTGAGCTCAGGAGTTCCAGACATGCGAGACCCTGTCTCTAAAAATAGCAGGATGTTGTGAGTTCCAGATATGACAGACTCTGTCTCTAAAAATAGCAGGATGTTGTGACAGGTGCCTGTAGTCCCAGCTACTTGTGAGGCTGAGGTAACAGAATCAATTGAGCCCAAGAGTTTGAGGTTGCTGTGAGCTATGACGCCATAGCACTCTACTGAGGGCAACAAAGTGAGGCTCAGTCTCAAAAAAAAAAAAAAAAAAAGACTGAAAGTATAGATTCATTAATTTTTAACTCTCCAAATAAGGAATTGTTAAAACCTGTGATGCATGGGGCAGCACTTGTGGTTCAAAGGAGTAGGGTGCTAGCCCCATATGCTGGAGGTGGTAGGGTCAAACCCAGCCCTGGCCAAAAATTGCAAAAATAAAAAATAAAACTATAAAAAATATAGTGATGCAATAACTATAAATATCTAGATTAAAAACACAATGGAAACAGTATTTTATTATACTAAATACAGAAGAGATATAATTCTGGCTAAAAATATTTTCTAATTGCTTTCATTCTCTTAATCAAAATTTACTTAAGACTTTACTCAAGGTATATCTAAATTTTTGTTTCTCAGACATGATCACTGAAAAACATTTAAAATATTCAACACATGGCTCAGTGCCTATAGCATAGTGGTTACAGCGCCAGCTACATGCACTGAGTGTGGCGGGTTTAAACCAGGCCCAGGCCAGCTAAACAACAATGACAATTGCAATTAAAAAAAATAGCATTGTGGCAGGTGCCTGTAGTCCCAGCTACTTGGGAGACTGAGGGAAGAGAAACCCTTAAGTCCAAGAGTTTGAGGCTGCTGTGAACTGTGACACCAAAGTTCCAAGGGCAACCCATAGTAAGACTATATCTCAAAAAAAAAAAAAAAAAAAAAAAAAATATATATATATATATATATATATTCTTTTTCAACGTTGATTTTCTAGGATACCAAAAAATGTGAAAATTTAAAAATACCTTCCAGGGTGGGGCCTATGACTCAGTGGGTAGGGTACCATATCCTGAGGGTGGCAGGTTCAAACCTGGCCCCCAGTCAAACTGCAACAAAGAAATAGCTGGGTGGGGGCGGCATCTGTGGCTCAAAGGGGTAGGGCACCAGCTGCATATGCCAGAGGTGGCAGGTTCAAACCCAGCCCCAGCCAAAAAACTGCAAAAAAAAAAAAAAAAGAAAGAAAGAAATAGCGAGCATGGTGAGGGCACCTGTAGTCCCAGCTACTCAGGAGGCTGAGGCAAGAGAATCACCTAAGCCCAGGAGTTGGAGGTTGCTCTGAGCTGTGATGCCATCGCACTCTACTGAGGGTGATAAAGTGAGAATCTTGTCTCTAAAAAAATAATAAAAATAAAAATAAAAATAAAATACCTTCCAAACATCCATTTCAAGAATCCTAAAATATTTTACAACCATTTGTTTAAATTCTGGTTAAAACCTATACATTATAATTTTTGTTTACAACTTGTACTATGGTGACTTCTCAAGTTGGGGAAACTGAGGCACAGAGAAGATTGTGGTGAGAGTGCCAATAAAAACTACCATTCTGTTAGCAGCAACTTTTACAAAGGCTTTTATCTTTTCATTATAGGTCTATTTTAACTCTTTTTTGTGTATGAAGTATCCAAAGTGACATAAATTATTCATCTCTTTGAAACAGTTGCTTAAACAAAAGGAGCACTGTCAGATTATGTAATAAACGGTATTTGAAAGTAAATGCATTTGGTGAATAATCTTTCAAGTATATTTTACATTTTAAAATAAGCTGAGTATTAGAAATCAAATCCTTTTTTTTAAACTTATTTTATTTTATTTTTTGAGACAGAGTCTCACTCTGTCGTCCTGGGTAGAGTGCTGTGACATCATAGCTCACAGCAGCCTCAAATTCTTGGGCTCAAGCAATTCTCTTGCCTCAGCCTCCTGAGTGGCTGGGACTATAGGCACCCACCATACCACTGGGCTGATTTTTCTATTTTTAGTAGAGATGGGATTTTGCTCTTGCCCAGGCTGGTCTTGAACTCCTGAGCTCAGGTAATCCACCTGCCTCAGTTTCCTGGAATGCTAGAATTATAGAAATCAAATCCTTTTAAATGATTGATTTAACTTGTTTTCTTAAATAAAACTAGCAAGTACTGAAGTAATGTAGTGGAGTCAAACATAATTACAGTTGAAATAGCTGCATCTTTTTTAGTTAAAACATTTATGAAAGCCTGAAAATATGCAAATATTTGGGGCATATTAATTAGGATAACTGGAAAATGTACCACTTATATCCTGGACAGACTTAAAACAACCAGCTGAAATTAAATCCAAATAAATTTTAGTAGGGATATAAACATTGTAGACAGCAGTGGAATTCTGGTCTTAGTGAAAAGATGTGGGTTCCACTTGGGCTTTGTCATTTAGGGCACAAATCAAGATTCCTGTGCCTCAATTTCTCAATCTTGGCTGAGTGCAGTGGCTCAAACCTGTAATCCTAGTATTCTGGAAGGCTGAGGTGGGAGGATCACCTAGGCTCAGGAGTTTAAGAGCAGCCTAAGAAGGGTGAGACCCTCCATCTCTACTAAAAATAGAAAAATTAGTTGGGCCTTTGTGTCTATAGTCCCAGCTACTCAGGTGGCTGAAGCAGGAGGATCATTTGAACCCAGGAGTCTGAGATTGCTGTGAGCTAAGCTCAGGCCATGGCACTTAAACCTAAGCAATAGAGACTCTGTCTCAGAAAAAAAAAAGGGGGGGGAGGGAGGCCGAAGCACAATGGCTCACACCTATAATCCTAACACTCTGGGAGGCCAAGGCTGAAATGGATGGATCCTCTGAGCTCAGGAGTTCGAGACCACTCCATGAAAAAAGTGAGACCCCTGTCTCTACTACAAATAGAAAGAGTACCTGGGCAGTGACAGGTGCCTGACATCCCAGCTACATGGGAGGCTGAGGCAAGGGGCTCGCTTGGGCCCAGAAGTTTGAGGTTACTGTGAGCTAGGACACCACAGCAATCTACCCAGGGCACAGAGTGAGACCCTGTCTCAAAAAAAAAAAAAAAATCTCAATCTGTAGGGTGGGCATAATACTATATAAGGTTAGTGTAGATTAAATAATTTATTTAAAGATATTGTTATAATTCAAAGTATAACAATATCAATATTGATGTCCTGATTAAATAATGTCAAATGAAAATTACTTATACTGATCTAAACCTAATTGTATATGATTAACAAAGCTAAAAGTCTTAGGTGAGGAAAATGGTAGCATATAATTTAACACATTGTTAAAGCCAGAGAATAAAGGAGTAAAGAAAATTTCACCTTTAAATTGTCAAAAGTATATTTGTGCCAACAAACCTGCAATAAATGCTTGAAAGAAAAAAAATTATTTTTTCCTTTTTTGGAGATAGGGTCTTATTTTGTTGCCTGGGCATCATGAGGGCAGTAGTGTGATCATAGCTCAAAGCAACTCAAACTCCTAGCTGGGCTCCAGAGATCCTCCTGCCTCAGGCTCTCCAGAAGCTGGGACTACAGGCATGTGCCACTGCCTGCCTGATTTTTCTAAAAACATTTTTTTTGTCTTACTAAATAAAAATGTATTTCCTTATGTTTCTGGAGTCATGTGAAGACAAAGTAGAAATAAGAGTCAATGAAAAATTCTTTGATTTATTTTTCTTTAACTTATTATTATTATTATTATTATTATTATTTTTTTTTTTTTGAGACAGAGTCTCACTATGTCGCCCTGGGTAGAGTGCCGCAGAGTCACAGCTCTTGGGCTCAAGCAATTCTCTTGCCTCAGCGCGCAAGTAGCTGGGACTACAGGCTCCCGCCACAATGCCCAGCTATTTTTTGTTGCAGTTGTCATTGTTGTTTAACTAGCCCAGGATGGGTTCCAACCCACCAGTCTCAGTGTATGTGGCTGGTGCCTTAACCACCGTGCTACAGGCACCGAGCCTATTATTTATTATTAGAAATAAAGTATGAATTCTGCAAACTATTTAAAATGTTGTCACGGGTTTTCTGCTAGGATCAGGCCATGGCACTTTAAACAGAGAGCGGTTTAAATTTCTAGGAAGCCAATAAGCTTGGGTAAATGAATTTGATTTAGAATAAATCGTCTAACAAAGGGCTGAGTTTATTAATGGACCTGCGATTTGTAGCAGTCATAGAAGGACGTGGAGCCAGTCAACATCACACTGTTGAAGACGTCTGTTAATCTGCTGCTGGCGTCGGCACTGAGGTTCCAGCAGCGATTCGCACCTCCGCGGAACGCTACTTTAGGCTGCACAAAACGGGAATAGGAAATGGGAGAAAGTCGTCACGCTGTACAAAGCAGGACCGAAAACGGCCAGAGGGCTGCCACGTCTCGGCGTTCGGCCAGCTCACTTGGGTGCCCGCGCTTCGGGCTGCGGATCCCCTTTCTTCCCCCAGCCACCTGCGGCCCAGCCGCTCCCGGACCCTGACAGACCCCAGCCGCCTGCCACTGCCTCAGCACCACTGCGGCCAGACGAGGAGGCGGCGACCCCAGCCCCAGCCCCAGCCGGCCCGTCTGGGCTCCCCGCGCCGCGCCTCCCGGCCCCGGTCGACCCCATCGTGGCACCCACCGCCTCCCCCACCACCTGCTGCACCGAGGCGCGACTCGGGCGCCCGTCGAGGCCCCACACCGGCGACCCGCCCTCTCCTGCTCGGCCCTGGCCTCCTCAAAGAACCGCGTCTGGGGACGCGCTCGCTTCTCTGCCTCTCTCCCCTTTCGCCATCCTCCAAGCCCAGCCTCCCCCCACCCCTGGACCCTGACCATCCCCACCCGTTACCTCAAGTCCCTCCCTCAGGCCTGGGGGTTGAGGGGGCGGGCAAGTGTCCCCGCCTCTCACCTCCATGGGGACCCCCAGCCCCTCCTGGACTAGGTACAGCTCCTGGGGTACGCGGGTGAGGGGGGCGTCGAGGCCCAGCTCCCTCAGCCCGCACCCCGCCGCTGCCGCCGCCACCGCCCCGGGCGCTGCCTGGAGCGGGTCTGTGGGTAGGGGGGGCCGGAGCGGCGAAGGAGGGGTGGGGGCAGAGGCCGTTACAGTGCCTACCCCGGGCTCGCGACCCGGCACCGGCCCGCCCCGCCTCCTCCTGGGAGGCCGGCCTCCCGCTTCGCACCCCCTCATTGGCCTGGTACCCAGCCAATGGGCGACCTCTCCAGGACCTGTTACCCCCCTGAGACAAGGCTAGCAAGCAGCGGTTAGACGACCTCGCTCTCTCGCAGCTTCTGAACTTTTCCCGCTCAAAGTAAACATGTTTAGGATTGGCCTGGGCTGGCAAGCCCCAGCCCGATGATTGCTTAATAGAGCGGCGGAGGGGCGGGGCGTGGAAGGTGGAGGAAGAGCGCGAGCCTACCGGGTGGGAGAAATGATGGAGGTACTCGGAAGATTTGAGAAGTCGCTCAGCAACTGGCTGATAATGCTAAACCTATCCGTTGCGCACCCATTGCCAACATTTCATCTTTGCCCTTTAGCCCCTCCCCTAGCTCCCAGAATCCTTCGGAGCTGCCCAGAGACTAATAGACCTTGTACCCGCTTTCGGAGGTTGAGGAACTCCTTATGGAGTTGAATGTTGTTGGGCGACCCACTTCTGGGGGAGAGCCGCTCTCTGACCTAGACCCAGGCTTCAGTCAGGCTGAAGACATTTGGTTGTTAATGTGACTCTTGATAAAATTCACTCCGACCTTAACTTACGATAAAGAAGTCATTCCCAGCACCCAACAAACCATTTATCTTGGCACTCGATTGGGGTTGCGATGGTCTTCGAGAAATGCAAGTTTTTGCTCCCAGGCATTGCTAAAAAAAAAAAAAAAAAAAAAAAAAAAAAAAAAAATAGCGTGCATGGAAATAGCTCAAAACAACCTCAAACTCCTGGGTTCAAGCAATGCCCCATCCCCCTGAGTAGCTGGGACTATCCGTGTACACCACAACGCCAGGCTAATTTTTCTATTTTTTGTAGAGATGAGGGACTTGCTTTGTTGCCCAGGATGGTCTTGAACTCCTGAGATCAAGCAATCCTCCCGGCTTGGCTTCCCAAAGTACTAGGATTGCACGTGTGAGCCACCACTTGGGCTGGACGATACTCTTTTAACTCAGACTCAAATGGAAATAGAATAAAGGGATGAGTTTTATTGGCCTGTATTGTCCTGATATTATTTCAGATCTCTACTCAGCTTTGAATGCTGAAAACTGAACAGGTGATGGGGCTGTCCCAATTACATTTTTCTGCTTCACCCTTAAAGTTGCTGATGTGGGGCTCATTGCATTTCAAGAGTAGTTTGGTTTTTTTTCTCCCTCTCCCATAGTCCCCAGATGAATTTTGAAAAGCTATGAATCCTCTTATGGAGTGTGTGTGTGTGTGTTTGTGTGTGTGTGTGTGTGTGTGTGTTGGGTTTTCTTGTTGTTGTTTTGAGACAAGGTTTCAGTTGCCCAAGTAGAGTGCAGTGGCGTCATCATAGCTCATTGCAATCTCACACCCCTGGACTCATGCGATCTTCCTGCCTCAACCTCCAGAGCAACTGGAACTCAAGCGCAGGCCACTGGAGCGGGCTAATTTTTCCAATTTTAGAAGAGATGGGTCTTGCTATATTGCCCAGGCTACTCTTGAACCCCTGACTACAAGTAATTCTCCTGCCTCCACCTCCCAGAGTGCTAGGATAACAGGACTACTGCCTGGTCCTCCAACGGTTTTTTGTGTGTGTGCGTTTGTGTGTTAAAATATACCTTAAGAGGCGCGACGCCTGTGGCTCAAGCGGCTAAGGCGCCAGCCACATACACCTGAGCTGGCTGGTTCGAATCCAGCCCAGGCCCGCCAAACAACAATGAGGGCTGCAACCAAAAAAAATAGCTGGGCGTTGTGGCCAGTGCCTGTAGTCCCAGCTACTTGGGAGGCAGAGGCAGGAGAATCGCTTGAGCCCAAGATTTGGAGGTTGCTGTGAGATGTGATGCCATGGCACTATGGCACTCTACCCAGGGTGACAGCTTAAGGCTCTGTCTCAAAAAAACAAAAAACATATATATACATATATGTATATATATGTTAAGAGTTACTAGTTAAACCATTTTTAAATGTTCAGTTCAGTGGCAATAAGTACATTGACAATGTTGGACGACTATCACCACTCTTCATTTTCAGAACTTTTTCATTAATCTCAAACAGAAACTCTGTACCCTATAAATAGTAATTCTCAGTTTCTACTTCCCCCCAGGTCCTGGAAACCACCATTCTGTCTCTGCAACTCTAGGTACCTCATATAAGTGAAATAACACAGTATTTGTCTTTTTGTGACTGGATTTCAGTAAGCATAATGTCATCGAGTTTCCTCCATGTTGTAGCATGTTGCTGAACTTTCCTTTTTATGGCTGAATAATATTCCATGTATGAATATATCACATTTTGTTCCTTCATCATTTTGTCCATCTCTTGATGGACACTTGGGTTGTTTCTACCTTCTTATTAGTGTGAATAATGCGGCTATGAACACAAGTATACAAGTATCTGATTCCCCTTTTCCAATTCTTTTGGGCATATGGAATTGTTGAGTCAACTATTTAACATTTTAAGGCCCTCAAACTATTTCCCACAGTGGCTACACCATTTTACATTCCCACCATACAAGGGTTCCAATTTCTCCACCTCTTCACCAATATTTGTTATTTTATTTTATTTTTTTAAAGAACACCATCCTAGAGGATGTGAAGCAGTATCTCATTATGATTTTAGTTTATATTTCCCTAATGACTAATGATATTGAGGGTCTTTTCATATGCTTATAGCTCAACTGGTCATTTTTATATCTTCTTTGCATAAATGTCTATTCAAGTTCTTTTTTAAGATCATTTCACGATCATTTTTCGAGATCATACTGTCTTTTCGAGTATTAATGTGATTAGTTTTAGAAATGAAAATTATAGGAAAATTAATACTCCACTGAACTCAAGCAAATAAACTAACAAAGGAAACATTCTGGTCAGTTCTTTCAGCTCTTGCATTCTCTTCTGGAAGCTTATTTTGAACATGACTTTTGAGGGTTGAATGGAGTTGATTTCACAGTATTACATAGAGATATATACAAACCTCAGATTAGGGTGAGAAAGAGAAACACTGAAATAATTATTTTATGTTTCCTCTGCCTTCATCTGAACTTACATATTTTGGGGGAAATATTGGCCTTCTTTCTCCATTTATTAAATATTTCAATATAGGGACAATGAAAGATATTTATATACAAATAAGAATAATAGATGGAGACTTTACCTTTTTCATGTTTACATGGATGGAGCTGGAACATATTCTTCTTAGTAAAGTATCTCAAGAATGGAAGAAAAAGTATCCAATGTACTCAGCCCTACTATGAAACTAATTTACGGCTTTCACATGAAAGCTATAACCCAGTTACAACCTAAGAATAGGGGGAAGGGGGAAAGGGAGGGGAGGGAGGGGAGAGGTGGGCAGAGGGAGGGGGGTGGGATTACACCTGCGGTGCATCTTACAAGGGTATATGTGAAACTTAGTAAATGTGGAATGTAAATGTCTTAGCACAATAACTAAGAAAATGCCAGGAAGGCTACGTTAACCAGTGTGATGAAAATGTGTCAAACGGTCTATGAAACTAGTGTATGGTGCCCCATGATCACATTAATGTACACAGCTATG
>CAUYPK010044035.1:0-29852 GCA_963574355.1 Loris lydekkerianus
ACAAGGGGCTACTGCACTGGGGACAGGTTGTGGGAATGGTGAATATTGGTATCAGGAAGTCTGCCAGACAGTCTGCAGACTCTCACCTCCTTTGTCTTGCAGAAAATCCACCATTTCTAGGAAACAACTCAAAAGCTCAAATAGTTAAGGATTTTAGAGGGGCCATTGAAATTAGTTTAGTGGGGGCTGGTTGCACAACACAGATGTAATTCACATTTGTGACAACAACTGCAGGGACTTTTTTGGCTCTTCCTACTTCTTTATCTGCCTAGTCATTTCACTTAGTCACCACTGAAAACTCCTTGTGGTTTCTTGCCTCCATTTCTTCTCTTAATTTCCATAGTGAAGAGAAGTGGCTGGCCATGGTCTGCAGACTCAAGATGCAAGTGATACTGGAGTTTCAATCGAGGGACCACAGGATCAGTGGTAAGTCAGGATTTATTTACAGAAACCAAAAATTACAACAACTACAAAAAACAAACCCCCTGGCAGAGAGAACCCAGGAGGGGAACAAATTCTCCTGCTCTCTCTTCAGTGGCAGGGGGGTTGTTCTGCTAGGGCATGGGTCTTGTCAGTTACAGCCATCTGTCCAGTGAACTCTCAAGACTTGGAAACTGACATGAAATCCACAGGTGGAGGAGACCACAAGCCAGGCAGATGTCTGGCCCTTCCAGCAAGCTGATTTCTCCTTCCTCAGGAGCATCAACACCTCCAGGGCTAAGGCAGCAGGTCATGGTGCTGCCCTGTCCTGCATCACAAGTATGAAAATTTGGCAGTTTCCACAGAGAGACTTTTAGATATTTAGATGCAAATTTTAAACAAAAATTTAAAAAATCGTCTCACATTTCCAAAACTCATTTGGAGAGTCTGACTCCCAACATCAGATACTGATGGCCACTTATGCGTCAGATAGAAATATTATTATTGACACTGCCTCTTGTCCTAGAAAGTTCTCTTGAGAAAAGAGAGGTGTCAGGAATATGGGTCACCTGATTACAACAGTGCAGCATCTATCAGTCATGTTGTAAGCACCAGGTTCATGGGCAGGAAGTCATTCTGAAAGTACATGGGGTGCCCTTCTTTCTACTTGGCACATATTCATTGGTGTTAGCCTGTGTGTTGGCATATTTTATCTACCCGCCAAGGGAAATTTGTAATGAATACACCCAAGATTACTAGTACACTCCCTTCTCTGTTACTTTTATTCTAAAATAGCCAAGAGAAGAAATTATGGAATACTCTAGATCTTGGTTCACTGCTACCTTCTGTAGTTACCTGTCAAATTTTGAAACTTTCTTCCCAATTTCCTTGAGTATTGACACTAAAGTTCCCCGTAATTACTGAAAAAATGGTGAATTGGGGCCTTACAACTCAACTTTTCTAGTCATTGTGAGAGAGGATACCTGGAAAAAGTAAGGTCTAGAGCAGCACCCGTGGCTCAATGGGTAGGGCGCTGGCCCCATATACCGAGGGTGGCGGGTTCAAACCCGGCCCTGGCCAAACTGCAAAAAAAAAAAAAATAGCTGGGTGTTGTTGCGGGCACCCGTAGTCTGGCTACTCAGGAGGCTAAGGCAAGAGAATCACCTAAGCCCAGGATTTGGAGTTGCTGTGAGCTGTGTGAGGTCACAGCACTCTACTGAGGGCGATAAAGTGAAAAGCTGTCCCTACAAAAAAAAAAAAAAAAAAAGGTCTAAAAAGCTAAGTTTTTTCATAAGAGCTCAAGGACACTCCTCCAACGTCCTTCTCCTGGAAAGAACAGAGGTAGGTGGAGAGCTTAGGCCATCCTTGGACTTTTATCTGCTGTGGCTCTGCCAGATGAAATAGAGCCCTTCCTCTTTTTTTTTTTTTTTTTTTGAGACAGAGCCTCAAGCTGTCGCCCTAGGTAGAGTGCAATGGCATCACAGCTCACAGCAACCTCCGACTCCTGGGCTCAAGTAATTCTCCTGCCTCTGCTTCCCAAGTGTCTGGGACTACAGGCACCTGCCACAACGCCCAGCTATTTTTTGGTTGCAGCTGTCATTGTTGTTTTTTGGCGGGCCTGGGCTGGATTCAAACCCACCAGCTCAGGTGTATGTGGCTGGCGCCTTAGCCACTTGAGCCACAGGTGCCAAGCCAGAGCCCTTCCTCTTTAAACACAGATGTTCAGGTGTTTTTTTTTCCTCCATCAGGCCTTTTTTTCCTGCAACTTTTTTTTTTTTTTTTTTTTAATCACAGCAGGCCGGGCTCTGTGGCTCATGCCTATAATTCTAGCACTCTGGGAGTCTGAGGTGGGTGGATTGCTTCAGGTCACAAGTTCAACAAGACCAGCTGGAGCAAAAGTGAGACCCTGTTTCTACTAAAAATAGAAAAACTGAGGCAAGAGGATCACTTGAGCCTGATTTGGAGGTTTCTGTGACCTATGATGCCATGGCACTCTACCCAGGGCGACAGCTTGAGACTCTGTCTCAAAAAAAAGAAGGAAGAGAAAAGAGGCTCCGAGCCCATAGCACAGTGGTTCTGGTTCCAGCCGCACACACTGAGGCTGGTGGGTTTGAACCCGGCCCAGGCCAGCTAAACAACAATGACAACTGCAACAAAAAAATAGCTGGGCATTGTGGTGGGGGCCTATAGTCCCAGCTACTTGGGAGGCTCAAGCAGGAGAATTGCTTAAGCCCAAGAGTTTGAGTTTACTGCGAGCTGTGACACCACAGCAGTCTACCGAGGGTGATGTAGTGAGACTCTCTCGCAAAAAAAAAAAAAAAAGAAAGAAAGAAAGAAAGAAAGAAAGAAAGAAAGAAAGAAAGAAAGAAAGAAAGAAAGAAAAATATCACATCAAAATAAATTGATAAATGCTTGAGGACAAAAAATTACGATGAGAAGCCTATGCATGAAGGTGGCTGGGTGTCAATAACCAACCACCCAGAAATCTTGAGTGAGTGCCTATGTCCCAAGTTCTGACAGAAAAGATGTCCCATGCACAGAGCATAGCCCCTGCTTGTGGATGGCATATGACCTAGAGACGAAAGAGTACACGTGCCTGTGGGAAGCAGAAGTATGTAAGATAGTTCCCGAGCTACCCAGCCCCTGTTGTATACACACCTTCTCCCAGTTAGTAAACCACACGATAATCTAGGCACCGCTGAGAAAGGATTTTGAAGATGTAATCAGGGTCCTAAATTAGTTGATTTTAGGATAGGAGGGATTTTATCCAGATCTCTTAGGGTCTGACATAATCACATGAGCCCTTTAAATTTGAATCAAGAGATCAGAGACAGGAGAAGTCAAAGCTTGATAATGTGAGTAGGATTTAATGTGAGGAAAATTCTTCACTGAAGCTAGAGAGCCCATGAGGCCAGATTGGCAGAAAAGCAGATTTAAAGAGAAAGATCAATAATTCGGTTTTAGATGTAAATATCTGGATATGCTCATGAAATATTTAAAAGGAGATATCAGCTGGAAATTAGGTTTCTGATTTTGGAACTCAGAAAATAGATTTAGGCTAAATAGTTACATTTTAATTTGCTTATATTTCAATAACAATTTACTAAGATTATAGCTGTGTAGAAACTGAAAAAATACCACTGGTTGGTATTGAAAAATTAATCACCAAATTTTGAGCCCATTCTAACCAGGGGAAAAATACCTGAGTGTGCCTTTAATTTGGTCCTATTTTTCTTAAAAAGAAACGAAGCTTATTCTTGTGATCAGTGCTTCTTAAAGCTCCTGGGAGTCCCAGCTGGCAGCATGCAGTAGCTGTTCTAAAGCCAAAGAGGAAAAGTGTTTGTGTCTGCTTAAAAATGGAGTAATTAATGTTGTGGGAAAATATTTTTCCATTATTTCCTTCTCAGGGTGAAGGAATGTTAGAGTTGAACATGAATACTATATGTGAAGCTTACAATGTCTGTGTTGTATAAAGAATGTCCAGATGTTTAGCAGGTGTGCTGCAAAAATCAAGATGGCATTTAGGAAATGACATCCACAAGGAGCTTTGGGCATCCAAGAGTTGGCAAACTGAGGTTGTTGCAAAAGAATGTAGTTGGACAAGTTCTTCTGGTAACAAAATGCAAGTGGGGCTATTTTTTGGAGGGATGTTAGCGCTAGCAGTACTGGAAATGAGTACAGAAGAGAAGACGTGACTTCTTAGACCACATTGTTCAAAAGGTTACTTCATAATCATCCTTGAGATCTCATCTTAAACGCCAGGAAGGCTAACCTGATTACCTGCCACTTTCTTTTCTCCCAAGTTTGGATCCTCATAATAGGATCTCATGAACCCACATCACTTTCCCAGTGTATACCATTGCAATGAAATCATTACCTATGTATAGGAATAGGGATCTCCATCCACACTTTGGGTGAGTAAGACATATGATAATTTATATACTTCAAGATTTCATTCAACCTTTGTGGTAGAAACACAGGTTAGTCAGTTTGGGATTCTAAAGCGACTGAAGCCCCATGGTTGAGGAGAGGAAGGAAGAGAGGAAGGCAGTGGGAGTGCTCACCATCTCTTCACTGTTTTTGTCTGTTGAGATAACCCAAAGTCCCACTGGCGTTCGGCATCTGTAACTCAGTGGTTAGGGCGCCGGCCACATGCACCCAGAATGGCAGGTTCCAAGCCAACCCAGGTCTGCTAAACAACAATGACAAGTACAACGAAAAAATATCCGGGCGTTGTAGTGGGTGCTTGTGGTTCCAGCTACTTGGGAGGCTGAGGCAAGAAAATCTCTGAGGCAAGAGAAACCCCAAGAGTTTGAGGTTACTGTGATGCTACAGCATTACAGAGGGCCACATAGTGAGACTCTGTCTCAAAAAAAAAAAAAAAAAAGTCCCACTTGCTTCTATTTCCTTAAGTACATTGGGGGTGGGGTGGGGGGGAGATGTGAACATGTCCTCATTATTTAAATGAGGAGAGGCCAGGGAGAGAAAAGGAAATAGATGAGAGAAAAAACACTGGTTAATATTTTTAACATAATCATTCAAACATACATTCACCCTATCTGAGAATGTATGCTTAAAGCTATGTGAAGGGAATAATATGCCAGTCTTTACTGGCTCTGTAAGTCTAGTGTGGAAGTTTAAACACCTTAAGAAGAACAAATAATTTAAAAGTATTATCCAAAAGGTGGAAGCAACCAAAGTGTCCATTGAATGGATAAACAAAATATGATACACACACATTAAAATGGGATATTAGTCTTAAACAGGAAGGATCTTGGGACACATGGTAGATGTACAACATGGATGAACCTTGAGGATATTATGTTAAGTGAAACAAGCCACTTGCAAAAAGACAAATACCATTTGATTCCACTTACACGAGGTACCTGTCAAAATCGTAGACAGCAAAGAATGATGGTTGCTGGTGGGTGGAGGGAGAGGGAAATGAAGACTTATTTTTTTAATGGACATAGGGTTTCAGTTTTGCAGGATGACAAGAGTTCTGTAGATGGATAATGATGTTAATAGCACAGTGGCATGAATCCCTTAAGGCCACTGAACCATACCCTTAAAAATGGTGAAGGTGATAAATTTTACATGCGTATTTTGCCACAACCCAAACAGTATTATCCCAAAACATATGTAATTAGTTGTTTAATGTGTTTCTCTTCTGCTAGATAAGTTCTGTGAGAGTAGGGTCTCGTCCATCTTGTTCACTACCATATGCCAACATCTAGTGTGGTGCCAAGCACACACAGTCACACAGCGATCACTCCATAGATGTGTGTCAAATGAATAAATAGTCCTAGGAGTGGGATTGGGGGCAGAGTATGCCCCAGGAAAGCAGTATCTCATATTATGAATCACCTGGGAAACACTGGCAGGGGATTGTAGTTTTCTACTGATAATAGTCAGTTGCCATAGTGCTTTGAAGTATATCTTAAGTAAACATAAAAAGGAGAAAAGTAGGTGTCAAGTTACACGGATAGTCACATTCTTAATTATGGAAGAAAGTTTCTTTGTTTTAGCCTTTTAGAATAATGGAGATTTTTTTATCTTACGGTATGTATTGTAACTTCACATATTAGCATAATAACTTGCATTTTAGCTTGTAAGATTAGATTTAAAATGAACATTTCAGCCTTTTAATTACTGAAAATAGAAGAGAGAAAGGATATGGCAGGAAAGTGGGGAAGGAGTAGAATTATAGGGAACTAGGGAGAAAAAAGGATGAGCCAAAGGAAGTAAGCAATTATTATTGAAGATAATATTTGTTAAAATTAAAAATTCATATGCCTCTTGACTCAGCAAGCTTATGCCTGGGAATCTGTCCTGCAGAGATAAAACCACTCATTCACACAGACATTTGTATATGGATGCTATTGCAACATTATTCCTTGTCATAAAAAGCAGGAAACAAAGCCCATGGCTGAATAATTTATGGCATATGTGTGTATCAGCATCATGCATTATTATTTTGTCATTAAAAAGAATGAATTAAATCTAAATCAAATGATTTGGAGAGATGGGCACATGGTATTGTTAAGTGAGAAGAGAAGGATGCAGAAAATTATATATATGTTCTCACTTTTACAAAGCAAAAATGACACCCTCCCCCAAATCTCTCTACGTGATTTGTAAACACAGAGAAACATGTGGGAGAATGCATAGTTGGTTGGTGATCTGGCTTGTGTGTGTTGGTGGAGCAATGGCTGGCATTAGAGGGGAGGAAGATGAGGAAAGTAAGGAGGGGAAAAAAGAAAAAGAAAAATGAAAAGGGTTGCACGGAAATAGCAAAAGCACATATGATATGCCTTTATGCAAAATTATATGTGAAACAGAAAAACATGCAAGTAAAAATTATGCAAACAAGTTAACTATTTGTTTCCTCAGATTAAAGGGCTATTCTTTGGCTTTGAGTCTATCATCTCTAACAGGTTAACAGCAGACAGATGGGACAGCCTTAAGTGATATTAAGTCTAGGGAAATTAGGACTCTTGATCACGGTCAACTTTCTCCCGATGTGCTGGGGTGGGATGGGGGCTGCCGACTGGCATGTCGATAACCAAATTACTTATTCATAATAATAAGAAATAAAGCCGGGCATGGTGGCTCATGCCTGTAATCCTAGCACTCTGGGGGGCTGAGGTGGGTGGATTGCTTGAGCTCACAAGTTTGAGACCAACCTGAGCAAGAGCAAGGCCCTGTCTCTTAAAAAAAAAAGAAAATAGCCAGGTGTTGTGGCAGATGCCTATAGTCCCAGCTACTAGGGAGGCTGAAGTAAGAGAAGCCCTTGAGCCCAAGAATTTGAGGTTGCTATGAGCTATGATGTCACGGCACTCTACTTACGGTAACAGAGTCAGACTCTGTCTTCAATAAATAAATAAATACGGGCAGCACCTGTGGCTCAGTGGGTAGTGCGCCAGCCCCATATACCGAGGGTGGTGGGTTTGAACCTGACCTTGGCCAAACTGAAACAAAAAATAGTCAGGCATTGTGGCGAGTACCTGTTAGTCTCAGCTACTCAGGAGGCTAAGGCAAGAGAATCACCTAAGCCCAGGATTTGGAGGTTGCTGTGAGCTGTGATCGCACAGCACTCTACTTAGGGTGATAAAGTGAGACTCTGTCTCTAAAAATAAATAAATAAATAAATAAAAATAAAATGTCGGCTGGGCGCCTGTGGCTCAAGTGGCTAAGGCCCCAGCCATATACACCTGAGCTGGCGGGTTTGAATCCAGCTCGGGCCGGCCAAACAACAATGACAGCTGCAACCAAAAAAATAGCCAGACATTGTGGCAGGTGCCTGTGGTCCCAGCTACTTGGCAGGCGGAGGCAGGAGAATCGCTTGAGCCCAGGATTTGGAGATTGCTGTGAGCTGTGATGTCATGGCACTCTACCCAGGGTGACAGCTTGAGGCTCTGTCTCATAATAAATAAATAAATAAATGAATGAATGAATGAATATAAAATATCCATGGGGGCTATAAAAAAAATTTAAAGTGGTCTTGATGACCTAATGAGACACTTTCAAAGGCAAAAACATATATGACAATTGAGTATAAAAGGAAAAGTATAGAGAAAAGTTCTTGGAGGGTATCATATTTACTCACTCTAGGATCTAGTTCAGATCCAGGAAGTGAGCCTCACCTTCATCAAAGTGGTCTACTCTATGATGTGTGACACATAAGATGTATGACAGAGTGTGTTACTGCCCATGTGGGTCCCTCACCCACTGCCCAAATAAAAGCCAATATACTGAGACAGCAGGAATTGCAGCAGAGAGAGAGTGTAATATCACAAGGCATCAGGTAAGAAGATGGAAGTAATTTCTCAAATCCATCTCCTGGAGAATTTGAGGCTAAGATTTCTAAAGGAGATTTGATTAATGAAGGGCTAGGGGGTGGTGCCTGTGGCTCAAAGGAGTTGGGCACCAGCCTCATATACTGGAGGTGTTGGGTTCAAACCCAGCCCCAACCAAAAGCTGCAAAAAAAAAAAAAAAAAAAAAAAAAAGGCTAGGGAATTGGGTCTGCTGATTTTCTGGGGATAAACTTATAGGATGGGGAAACAGAAATTATCTTCTTGGTAAACAGGAGCTCCTGGGGCACAGGACTTGTTGGGATCAGTTCACTGGTCTGGTTGATGTTAGTTGGTCCCCCTCAACACCCCCAAAAGCAGAGTCTGGAAGACATCTCAAAGACCGGTCTTAGGCTTTACAACAGCATTGTTATCTATAGAAGCAGTTGGGAAAGTCACAAATCTTGCATCTGTCTAGGATATGTGACACTAAGCATTGAGCATTTATAGTAGTTGGGAAGTTAGGGAACAATGGCTGGTTAACTTCTAGCTATATCTATATGTCTATAGAAATCAGACTTTTATCACTATTTGGGTTTTTAGCCTTACATTATTTTAATATAAGCAATTTCAAGAACAGGTAATGGAGTGGAAAATACTGTGTTGATTCAGGCTTTGGAGTGACCCTGGGATCCAGTCCGCATTTGCTGGATATAGGTTGCTTTCATAAGAGACTCAACACAATGGCTGAAACAGAAAAGCAGTGTAATTCTTTCTCAGGTTAACAATCCAAATAATGAGTGGGAAACTATTCTGGTGGCTAAATGGTGGTGGACACCCAGGCTCCTATTGTTCCTCTGCTGTCCCTTCTCTTCACGGATTCAACATCATTTGCCTTCAGGCTGTTGGAGGAAGAAAGAGAAAAGAGGAGGGCGTGCCCAGTTGGCTGACTCCAGTCATGAGGCCACAGCCTTGCTGCAAGGCAGGCTGGGAAATGGGGTTTCCAGCAGGCAAGTATCCAGGCACAACTTATTACTACAGAAGATGGGGAGTTAGACATTAACCCCAAAATGACACAAAAATCACACGCGGTCGTCCTTATACAACTAAGAAGGAATGGTAGAATGAAGCCTGAATGCATGTAACAGACCTGGGAGTGGGCAGGGGAGTTCAGAGAATTGACTTTTTCCTGAGGAAATAATTTTAAGCAGAGATCTGAAAGAGTTAATGAGATGAAACAAGGAAGAGGGTTCTAGGAGATGGAACAGTGTGCTACACCCCCCAAACAGGAGGGACAAGGCATGTTTGAGGAATTGAAAAAAGGTTTAATTTAAGGAAAAAAATCCATAAATCAGTTCTCTTCCCTAGTAACTGAAGCTGGTTAGTGAAAGATGTGCATAAACTCTAAAAAACACCGTTTATTTTCTGTGGCTTGGAAATATCCCCAGTGGTTTTTCTGCAGTCCAGAGAAAGCTGAGATTGGCTTGAGAAGGTCTGATGATTTGGGATGTCTCTTGCAAGACCTGGGTAAATGAGTAAAGTCTTTGTGTGAGTGGCTGCTTAGACAAATTTGGTAAAGTTGTATGTTACTTTTGATTTTATGTAGCCTCCAGAAAGAGTCCTATTCATTTTTGTCTATAGCTTACTGAAATAAGGTGGCTTTGGAAATCATTTGCTGTTTGGCATTAAAGGAACAGATTGGCACTGGGGTAATGGATCTGCCCTGAGATGTGGGAGGGCAACAGTAATTGTTGACTCACGGAGACTCATTTCCATATGTGTGGTAACACATGGAAATCGGTTTCGTTACTTTATAGTTTCACTTCTTATTAAAGCCCTGTGAGGTGTGAGTCATAGGAAACTGGAGGTACTAGAATTCGAGGGAGCCCACTATAAAGAATTCATGAAATTTTTCTGCGCCACTGACTCTACTTTTTCTTATTGCAACTGGGTAATCGGTTTTTACATTTTAATGTGCTTCTTTCCTTTGCTTTCCCAAGGACACAACCTTTACCTTAGTTGGCTCAAGGCGTCCGTCTAATTGCAAGAGATGAAAATTTGTTATAGAAGGAAAGTTGAGGAAAAGATTGGATAATTTCCAGTTTTTGGCACTCAGAACCAACCCCAGGCAGCCAGTTATCAATATGTTTTGGCATCTTCAGGCTATGAACACCCAGGCCCTTGCACTGCATAGACCTTACGCCGTGTGGTGCAGAGTAGCATAGGACAGGATGCCTTGTTAAATTTGAATTTCAGATAAACAATGAATAATTTTTGAGTATAAGTATGTTCCAAATATTCCATAGGACATACTTAATACTTGAAAAACTTGCTGTTTGTCTGTGATTGAAGTGTGACTGGGCATCTTGTATTTTTATTGTTTTATCTGCCAATCCCACTCCAGGTCTAGGACAGATAGGCAAATACCACTTTATAGTGAGAGACTAAGACAGGAGGGAAGTGTAGACACAGACTGGCCAACCATGGAACCCCTTTTCTCTAATTTTTTAAAAATTTCAGGTTACTGTGAAGGTATAAACAACTAAGTCACAATATTTGCATTTGTTAGGTAGAGTCACAATATTTGCATTTGTTAGGTAGAGTACCTCTTGCAGGTGTGCCGTATACCCTCCCCTTAAGTGGGAGCGCACCAACCCCCTTCCTCTCCTTCTCTCCCTCCTTCCTTATTCTCCCTACCCCCAACTTGAATTGAATTGAGTTTTTGAAAATATGGAATGTTTCACGAATTTGCATGACATTCTTGCACAGAGGCCATGCTAATCTTCTCAGTATTGTTCCAACTTTAGTACATGTGCTGCTGAAGCGAGCACCCCCTTTTCTCTCTGTGAACAGAGACTGCGCCCACTATGGAGTCAGAAAGTACCAGATCCTTTCTCTGCCTTCCTTGAACAAAAGTCAGGGCACATGTCTGTCAGATTCATCTTCCACAGCCTGGACTAAAAAATAGGTGTTTGGAAGAAGCAGGTGCAGGGTAGCGCCCATTCTGGTGACAGCAGTGACATTGGCTGCCTCCAGAGTCTGGTGTTGTCCTTGGCAGAACCTGTGGGTCCAGAGCCCATAGCAACAGCAGAGATTCTAAGGCTTTCTTGTGAACAATGTTCCTGGCTGCAGAGCCTGGCTCTGACCCTCTCAGGGTCTCTGCAAGCCGTCTGTCTGATACCTTTCTGATGAATTCCTCTGCTGCTTAACTCCAACAGAATCAGTTCTGTTCCTTGCACCTAAAATTGCGAGTGTTAAATGAAATATAAGCCTTCTCAGGTGTGAGAAATTGTGGAAAGAACAAGAGGAGTGAAGTTGGGGAACAGAATGGGCAGAGGGAGGAGGTGACCTACAGTGAGCGGGCGGGGGTGGGGGTGGCTTCTTGGAGGACATTCTGGGAGGCTGCAGTAGTTTTGATTACCTGATGGGGTTCCTAAGGACCAGTTTGCACCCTGGCAGCATGATGCTTGTGGCCTTGCTGGCTTTTAAGCATTTTGAATCATTCCTGGGTGCACCCATTCCTCTTGGTTTGGAAGGAATCTCTGATGATTAGCTCTCCAAAGCCTCCCTTGACTTTGGTGTGGTACAGGAAAAATTTAGAGTTTAGCAGGGGAGCTTGCCATGCTGGGGGAGTGGGAGTTCCACTGCAAAGATCTGTGTGAGGAAGAGCACCCAAGCCAGGGCAGATGAGGAGGCACAGACGTACCTCACCGCGTTAAGGGGCCTAGTGACGCTTCATAGCCTGAATAGTGCCACTGGTCATTCAGACAAAGTTGGACTAGGCCCGTGGATTTTGGGCCCCCTATGTTGGTATGGCTGGCAGCGCTCCAGAGGAAAGAGATGCTGGCCCAGATTCTTGAAATCTCAACCTGGATTGGAGCCGGCTTGGCCGGCTGGGGAGCTGGACCTTGGGTCGCAGTTGCCGCAGCGTCCACTCTCGGTCCCTGGCCCCTCAGCGGCCTGGCGTGCGGGGCGACGCTGAAGCGGCCCATGGAGTTGGAGGCGGCTCTGCCGCGCCCCTCTCCCCGGCCCCACTCCGGGCCTTAGGCCCGGGCCCCGGAGCCGCCACCGCCGCCGTCAGACACAGACCCCGCAGCCGACCCCGCAGCAGCCCGCCCCGCTGGCAGCGAGCGGCGCCTTCCAACTCCGGAGCAAATGTTTCAGAACACAAAACAAGAATATCGTCGTCACCAGAGGGGGAGACATTTAGAAGTTGTTCTTCGTCAAAGTGAAGTCTGTGCTTGGGAACGTCAGCCTCACTCCTCAGCGCTCACAGCACCTAGTTCTCCAGGTCCCTCCTGGATAAAGAAGGATCATCCCACCTTCACCCTCAGACAAGTTGGAATAATCTGTGAGCGTCTCCTTAAGGACTATGAGGACAAGATCCGGGAGGAACATGAGCAGGTCCTCAACACCAAACTAGCAGAACAATATGAATCTTTTGTGAAACTCACACATGATCAGATTATGCGACGGTATGGGACAAGGCCAACAAGCTGTGTGTCCTGAAGCTGTGTTGCGTATCTGGGTACCAGGTTCGACCTCAAGAGATGGCTGCTGTACACTTATTGCAACTGGTTTGATATCACATTTCAGCTCCAACTTTGCATCCTGAGAACATGTAACATTTCTGCAGGTCCATTTTACACAACTTGAAAGACCTTAAAACTTTCTGGTTGCCACAAGCGTATCTTTCTTTTCTGCTCATCCAATAAACAGCTGTGCCCTACTGTGATAGATTTTCCAAACAAAAATACCTGGAACAGCAGTTTAGCAAAATAAGCCTTTAGTGGCACTCAACAAATGGAGTTTCCCAAGCACAGTTCTGTAAGAAGTGTGTGTGTGAGAGTGTGTGTATATGTGTGTGTGTGTATATTTTATTATTTGTATTGTACAAATATTTTTTGATCTTGGGGATTCTGGCTGTGAATTTGATGCACAATAATTATAGTTTAAAACATTTGCTTGGTCTACAGAAGATCATTAATGTTTTGTGACCATAGAAGTTGTAACAGTGGATTGTTTTATGTGTAGGTATTATTGTTAAAGACAGGGACTATTTCCAGGCACAGAATATGAATCATAAATTAGGATGGACATTAGATGTGATTATGAGGACATAGTGAAGGTCTGCGGTCCTAGAGCTACAAATGTGTGGTGAGAAATTAGAACAAACTGGAGACGGCCATTGACACATGGACCCTGCCTCACTGTGTTAGAAAAATACTTTCACTCCAAGCCTTAAAATACCCACGTGGAGTCAGCACTCACCTCATTTACACTATCAAGAGCTCCCTGGACACTGAACCTCCAAGGGGAGGAGGTCTCCTCTGAAGCAGGAGCATAACATAGGTGAGTGTGGGCCGGGGGCTGGGTCAGGCCCTGGTGGCACTGCTGCTTGGGAGGAGCCACTTCACCTTTGTATCAGTTGTTAAAAATAGAGTTTTGATCTTTTGGTCAGGTTCCCCCCAATTCTTTTGAGGTGTCCATGTTCAACTGCTTGAGATTTGTTTTGGCAATCCCCTATCTAAAGTTGCTTATTGGCTGTTCTTCACATTGTTTCCAAGGCTGAGGAACAGAAAGTAGCCTCTGTTTTGAGGAGGTGGAAGTTAAGTATACATTTATTTTTTACTGTGACTTGTTCAGGACCACATTTTACAAATGCCTTGTTTCCTTTATTGCTGTTTCTGGAAAGGAAAGTTCTGTTAATATTGTTCAGTTTGAATATAGAATAGTTATTTTAATTAGGGCTTATTTTGAAAAATTCTGAGTTTAATTCAAATATATGCCAATACCTTCTAAAGTAAGGTTATATTCAGAGACAATTGTTCTGATGAGATGGCTTACAGAAATTTCTGGAATATTCACATTCGAAGATTCCTTATTAATGAATGTCTTTGACTTAAATCTAACCCAAAACTGCAACATTATTCTTTGTACATTGTCATTATATAGTGTTAACAAGCTTAGTTGCAAATAAATAAAATACTTAAGCTATTTGTTTACTTTGCCTTCTTAATACTGTGATAATGTTTATTAATTCATATAACTTACATGAGGCTGCTATAACCATTTCTCCAGTACATTAAAGATTTATAGACTTTTTTTAAAAGCCCAGCAGTGATTTTTTTTTAATTAAAGAATAATTTTACTTCATATTTAAAAAAAAAAGAAAGAAAAGAAATCTCAACCTAGTCATCACGAGGCTATAAAAACCATAATCCTTACTGTTCCCTCGGGGAGAGAAGCAGGGAGCAAGTTGGGCTACCTGAGAGACACCATGTGGATGAAGATTGCCTACATGGTGGTCAAATTGCTGTATTAGATACTTAAACACGTCTATTCCTGGTAAAGGTGTGGGCAGGGGCAGAGAAGGAAGGCTAGACCAGCAACTGATTGGCTAAATTAAATAATCGGTTTCGTCGGTGCCTGTAATTCAGTCAGCAGGGCGCCGGCCACCTAGGGTGGTGGATTCGGCCCTGGCCTGCTAAGCAACAATGACAACTGCAACCAAAAAATAGCCGGGCATTGTGGTGGGCACCTGTAGTCCCAGCTACTTGGGAGGCTGAGGCAAGAGAATCATGTAAACCCAACAGTTTGAGGTTGCCGTGAGCTGTGATGCCACAGCACTCTACCAAGGATGACAGCTTGAGACTCTGTCTCAAAAAATAAAAAAAAAAAAAATAAATAAATAACTGGTTTCACCCTACACACAATGTGAGTTAACTTCTGTGACCTTGCCCTCTTTCTCCACTTTTCTAGCCCACAATCTTGTGCTCCAGCCACATGGAGCTTCTCACCCTGCACACAGCCCCTGCACACAGCACCTCTCAGGATCCAGCATCCCACGCTCTCACGGGGAGTCCTGAGCAGTGGCTCAGCTGCTGCTGCTTGTGTCCTGGAGAAATCAATGGTTTCCAAGGTAGCTATGTGCTGTTAGTTCTGTTCCCTCAGTCTGGAACTCTCCCTTCTACACTTGAAAAAAAAAAAAAAACACTAGCCCCTCAAGAGCTAGACAGAATGTCATGACTAGGACATTTCTTGAGACCTGTGCTCCATTCTGCATTCTGTCTCAGCAGAATCAACCACAGCGCTCTTCCCTGGACCTTTGTGTTTGAAGGTTGTCTGTCTGTCTGCCTTGCTGGCCAGGAGCATACAGAAGATGCAGGCTGCATGGTTTTCATTGTCATTCTCTAGCTCGCGATATAGACCTTGGCAAAGAACCCTAACAAATGTTATTTATCTGTCCCAGTCTCACATCTAACTGGTCTTTAATTGTATTTATCTTTGATCTAAGTGTTGGTAATTATTCATTCCTATCTGTTCCTTACAGCATTTGGTGCAATGGCTTGCATATCATACGTGTGCATATGGAGGTTAATTTGATTGGTTTAATGCCTCCATTCACAGAACATCAGAGTTTGAAGAGAACTTAGAGGCATCTTACGCAACTCCTCACCTGGTGTATATGTTAGTGAGGTCTGTATATTAGGGGGGTTACGTCACACATGCAGGATGGCACTAAGTTACTACCTGCCCAGTTCTAAGGGGTTCTTACAGCCCCACTGGCTCTAAGTTACTACCTGGCCAGTTCCCTTTACTCAGTTACCAGCAGCATCTGGTATGTGGATTTTTTTTTTTTTTTGAGACAGAGTGTCCTGGGTAGAGTGCTAGAACATCATTGCTCACAACCTCAAACTTTTGGGCTCAGGCTCAAGCAATCCTCTTGCCTCAGCCTCCCGAGTAGCTGGGACTATAGGCGCCTGCCACATTGATTGGCTGTTCCCCCCCACCCCCCTTTATTTTTAGTAAAGACAGGGTCTGGCTCTTGCTCAGGCTGATCTCAAACTCCTGAGCTCAAGCAACCCACCTGCCTCAACCTCCCAGAGTTCTGGGATTGCAGGTGTGAGCCACTGCAGGCCTTAGTATACGCTGTCTGATGTTGATGGTGGTGAGGGTAATAGAAGGTGTTAATTGCTGAGGCATTTATCTGCTATCCCCTTGATAGCAATATTAATACCTAATATTTAGTAAATGCCTGCTGTTGTTGAGACTTTTGCTGGGCACTGGAGGGACAAAAAAATAAGAACAACAAATAAATAGTATTTGTGTTCAAAGGAACTAGAAAGTCTAGGAGGGGAAATCAATCAGTCCGATGACTATATGGTACAGAAAGAAAATTGCGGGATAAGAGTATGTAGAAAACACAAGGAAAGCCAGGCCTGTGATGGGTGGTGGCAAAGAGGAAGTGGAGACCATGGATGGGGAGTCTGTTTACCTAATGAGGACACTGGGAAAGCAGTTCCAGAAAGAAGGAATGGGAGATGCCAAGTAGGTGTGAGAGGAACCGCACTTGGGGCCATCCCATTGGCCCAGTATTGTCACCACAGCTCAAAGGAGGCAGAGGTTAGGGAGGTAGGGAGAAAATGGATGCAGCTAGAGATGGAGGTGCTGGAGACAGGTGGGAGACAGGTCATATGAGGCTTTTCTTGTTATGCAAAGGAACTGGTTTGCATTGTGTTAGCCTTCATGATGTGTGGGATCTGTGTGGTAGATTGGTTTGCACACTAGAAAGACCTCACTGGGATCATTACAGTTGAGGCTCAAGGAGGATGGAGACGGGAAAGGAGGTGGTTTTCATATTTTAAGAGAGAAAGGATGGCTAGTGTTATGGTGGAGGGGATAGAGGGAACGAGATGAGGAACAGCAAGAGGAGATGCTCAGATGTCCACGTGACGGGTGGTGGGCACGTGGGCCAGAGAGATGAAAAGGCTAGTTCACATTAGCTTGTGGTTCCAGTGCTGTGGCTGGAACTCCAGGGTGGGTGCAGGGGAGCAGCTGAGAATGAGGAGCCTCAGGGCCACCTGGCTTGAGAGGGTTAATTGCCGTTTTTTTATCCATCGCTGTGGTGTTCAGAGGGAAAGTTTGGTTAAAGACACAGACATGCCACTGACAGTTCCCAGAGCCAGGAGGAGCAGGTTAAGGACCTACAGGGACACCCAGAGGTAAGGACCAGGAAATGAGGGAAGAGCCATCCAAGGAGACAGAGAAGAAAAGCCAGAGAATGGAAGAGCAGGAGAAAGTCGTGGGGGGTGGAATTTTAAAAGGGGGAAAGTGATCAAGAGCGTTAGATGCTCCTGAGAGAAGAAGGACTAGGACTTTGGAAAGGCCACTTATTTTAGCAATTTTGGGGGCCACCAGGAGAGCAACTGCAGTGGAGGGAGGAAGGCAGACTCCTCTGTGAGGGGCCCACACAGGGGTAAGTGTCAGGTACGAGTGATTTGACTTTGTGCTCTGCCTTTTAACCACACAGGTGTCCGAAACACACCACAAAGCAGCTCCCAAGCCAAACAGGCACGAAGGCCTTTGAAACTGGCTGCCCAGGGGATGTGATGCACACAAGGAAAAAAGAACGTAAGTGGGATAAAGAGAATGACCTGACTTTGCAGAACACTTGTATGACATTGGCATAGAGAAAATGTCCTTCAAAATGAAAAAAAGGCTAGTTCACATCTCACTTACTGGAAGCACAAATCCAAATTCTGATGGGTTCTGGTAAAGGAGATGATTGACAAATGGGCCCTTTATTCAAGGACTTGCCTGAGCATTAAAGCTGGTGAGGCAGATAATGTATTATGTATTGTCTAGGACACCCACACATGCATATATATAGCAGACTGCCCTGCATGCCAAGGCGATTAGTTTGTGGTTGCTGAATGGATGACTGATTAGGTGATGACCATAGTGGTATGGTTAAGAAGGTAAGAGAGAAAGATTTGGGGGGTTCTTTAGAAATCAGTCTAACAGAGGAAGTCCCATGAAAAAGCATTTCCCTAACATTTCAAAGCATTGCCAGTAACCAGAATTTACTTAACTGTGTGTAAAGCAATTGACATCACTTGACCACATTAACTAAGCTAACTGTCCTTCTAATCGCGATAGCCCCACCAGCTTCTAGATGGAGGTGGCCCAGCTGGTTTAAATGGGTCTCCATGGTTACACTCATGCTCTGGTTTCCATGGTTACATTTCCTAGTCCCTCACAGGAGTTAGATGTATATTTGAAATTTAAAAGGATTTTTTTCTTTCTTGCCCGCCTACATAGGAATCTAGGGTTTAGAGGTCCCGGATGAAAGTTTTAGTGACCTCTTGGAGATTACCAAGGGGAAAACAATAATGATATTAGTGACAGGTGTAAGCTACCACAGAATGTGGAAGAGAAGGCCCAGTTGGGAAATATCCTGGCGGTAGAACGATAACCCGATATTTTGCTTAATTAGAGGAGGGGAGACTAGGAGCGATAGGAAGCAATATGCTACCATTTGGGTGCATGGCTGCTGGGGCAGGGGTGGGATGCTGTCCAGGAGGGAGAGGGGGAATTCTTCTATATTGGAGTCCCTTTAAAATGATCATTCTTTTCCTTGCTATAACAGAGCTTGGCCGCCTTGCGTTAATGTCTCCCACAGTCCTCATTTCAAATCATCTTTCTTGGCTTGCTCTGCTCACCCAAGCATCTGTTACAAGGTACCAGCCCCGGTCAAGACTCTTAATTGGATTTGGCTTGTCTTGGCAGAGGGAACCATGTGGAATTCTAGCACCTCCTTGTGGCATCTCTAACATTCCAGCTCTGCATCTTTTAGAAAAGAACTCAAGTTCCTGCAAAATAATCTTTCCCCATTTATTAATGTATCTCTCCCTCCCACAAACTTCATTGAATATCTATTATATTAAATCTGGTCCCTATAAATAACACTAATTAAAAAGGTAACATATATCCATCACAAACTTCATAATATGTTGCAAAACAAGTAAACATCTTATAATGGTCCCAGAGCTAATGGGAAAATGACAAAGTGGGTGACCCACTGGCTGAGGAAGCTATGTAAGCTATTGAGCTAGAGGAAGTTTTTAAGCTGGGTGTTAAAGGATTCTATCCCTCAAGGTTGAAAGACGAAATAATGACAGTGTTTTGGCTTGGCGCCCATAGCTCAGTGGTTAGGGTGCTGGCCACATACACTGGGGCTGGTGGGTTTGAACCCAGCCCGGGCCTGCTAAACAACAATGACAATGCTACAAAAATATAGCCAGGCATTGTGGCAGGTGCCTGTAGTCTCAGCTACTTGGGAGGCTGAGGCAAGAGAATCACTTAAACCCAAGAGCTGGAGCTGTGATGCCACAGCACTCTACAGAGGACGACATAGTGAGACTGTCTCAAAAAAAGAAAAAGAAATAATGACAGTGTTTCAATAAGGGATTCTGTCATCAAAACAAAAAAGGGGATAAAATGTGGCAATGCCTGTATTTGCTTAGGCTCACATCCTTGCTACCTTGAAAATAGCTCTGTAGTCAGAAGCAGGTGCAAGGACTGCGTTGCTGGTGAAACACCTGAGAAGCAGCTATCACCACCAGACTAAAGGTAGCACAGCATCTTCGGCTGACATTTATGGGCATGTGGAGCAGAGATGGACGGCATCTCCTGGGCAGAGGGAGGGGAGGGGTGTGAGGAGAATAGTAGAAATAGAGGCTAGGATGGGGGCAGAGAGGCAGAGACACCCACCTCCCCAATTGGGAGGGTTTTGTGAGCTAGTTGGAAGAGAAGATGGCACTTTAATCTGAGGGATAGGGAGTCCTGAAAAGATTTCAAGTAGGGTATTAGTTCAATCTCCTATGTAATCAAATTTGCATTTTACAAAGGTCTTTTGTATGGCATTGTATTCATAACCAAGTTTAAGAATGAGTCCCAGGCTCTGAATTGGGAGACTTCATTGTTTGGGGTTCCCATTCAAAGGGAATATTGGGAGGGGATATTGGAATATGGAAGCTACTCTTACCAGTTTCTTGTGCTCTCCCCTAGAAGTATTCAAAATACTTGTGCCTCTATGGGCACATTTTGATTTAAAGCAAATATTGAATTCTCTCTCTCTCTCTTTTTTTTTTTTTTTTTTTTGAGACTGAGTCTCACTTTGTAGTCCTCAGTAGAGTGCCATGGCATCACAGTTTACAGCAACCTCAAATTCTTGGGCTTAAGCAATTGTCTTGCCTCAGCCTCCCAAGTAGCTGAATGACAGGCGCCTGCCACAATACCTGGCTATTTTTAGAGATGAGGTCTTGCTCTGGCTCAGGCTGGTTGTGAGCTCAGGCAATCCATCCACCTTGGCCTCCCAACTGCTGAGATTACAGGCATGAGCCACTGCACCCGGCTGAATTCTCTTTTGGTTATGTTGTGTTGGAAATACCTGGGGAACACCCAAGTGGAGGGCAGAGAAGCAGGACCTCCTTCCCTTTATTTATTTATCTTGGTAATACATTTACCTGCACGTTGGTGTTCTCGCTATATGTTGGAGGTGCATATAGAGAATGGACTCTTCCCTTTAAACAGTAGTGTAGTGTTCCACAGAAAGAAAGTGATAGGCTATTTAACCAGTCTCTCACTGATGGAAAGGAGGAGGCCATGCCAGTGGCCTCCTACCAGCACTGTGTGACAGAACTATTCCCCATCACCCTTTCCAACAGGGAGTTCCAACATGTTTTTTTGTTTTTGTTTCTGCTAATCTACTAGGTAAACAATGATTTCTCATTGTAGTTTTAATTTGTATTTCTTTTTTATGAGTAAGATTGAGGTCCTTTTCATAATATTAATGAAGAACTCTTTTGCTTCTGTGAATTGTATGTTCATATCCTGTTTATCTATTGGCTTGCTAGCATTTTTCTTGTTGAATTTTTCTTGACTTTCATCAGCTATTCAAATGCTAAACAAATTAGGTTTTGTCTGTGATGTGAGTTGCTAATAATCATTTGTCTTTTGACTACGCTTTCTATGCAGATTTTTTTTTTTGACACTGGGTCTCACTCTGTTGCCCAGGATAGAATGCAGAGGTATGATCATAGCTCATAACAACCTCCAACTCCTGGCCTTAAGGAATCCTCCCACCCCAGGATCCAGTGCGAGGCACTGTGCCTGGCCCTAGAATTTCAGGTGTGAGGCATTGTTCCAGGCCCTGTTGTTGTGTGAATTGGTGCCGCAGAGGAAAAGTCTGCACTGAAATGTCTGTAAGAGGGGAGACTGCTGCTCGCTCAGGCAGACAGCCCCTAATTTTATTTCTTGCAGGCTTATATACTCTTAACAACACTAAGTTCTGCATGTACACATTCTTTTTTTTTTTTTTTTTGAGACAGAGCCTCAAGCTGTCACCCTGGGTAGAGTGCTGTGGCATCACAGCTCACAGCAACCTCCAACTCCTGGGCTAAAGTGATTTTCTTGCCTCTGCCTCCCAAGTAGCTGGGACTACAGGTGCCCGCCACAATGCTCAGCTGTTTTTTGGTTGCAGCCGTCATTGTTGTTTGGTGGGCCCGGGCTGGATTCGAACCCGCCAGCTCAGGTGTATGTGGCTGGAGCCTCAGCAGCTTGAGCCACAGGCACCGAGCCGTACACATTCTAATAATAAAACTAATTGGCAGCCAATGGTTTATATGATAAGAGTACAAAGAAATCACACAGAGCAACCACAAAAACTTATTCAGCCATTTGTCTGAGAAAACAGGTGTAACATGTAACTGAGATGCACATTAACTTATCTTGTTTTTCACTTCCAAGGTCCCTTCCACAACACTCCACAGACAGCCAGACTGCCTGCAGAGTCTGCCTTCTATATGACTAGCTTGCTAATCAGTTCAGAGGGTCTTAAAGGAACACCCCTTCATATGGACTCTGAGAAAGCTTCTTCAAACATAAGTCAATGGCACTTGAAGTTACATTGAGGCTACACCCTGTTCCAGGCATTTTTTTTTTTTTTTTTTTTTTTTTGGGAGACAGAGTATCACTATGTCATCCTCGGCAGAGTGCTGTGGCATCATAGCTCACAGCAACCTCAAACTCTTGGACTTAAGTGATTCTCTTGCCTTAGTCTCTCAATTAGCTGGGACTACAGGCACCCGCCACAATGCCCTGCTATTTTTTTGTTGCAGTTGTCATTGTTGTTTAGTTGGCCTGGGCTGGGTTTGGACCCACCACCCTTGGTGTATGTGGCTGGTGCTGTAACCATTGTGCTACGGGTGCCAAGCGTAGAATTTTTCTTTAGTAAAGACTAATTTACCAGGTTTTTTTTAGGGCTTCTGGGTGTTACATTATCCTTAGAAAGTCCTTGACCATTTTAATATGACAAAGATAATTTCATTTTATATTAAAACATATAAAAATAAATAAAAATTTAGTTCTTCCGTGTTTTCTTCCAAAACTTTCATGTTTTTCACTTTTTACATTTAAAATATTTAATCCCTCTGGAATTTATTTATGTATTTATATTTTTGAGACAGAGTCTCACTCTGTCACCCTGGAATTGAGTGGCATGGTGTCATCATAGCTTACAGCAACCTCAAATTCTTGGGGTCAACTCCTCCTGCCTCAGCTTCCTGAGGAGCTGGGACTACAGTGCCTGCCAAAATGCCCAGCTAATTTCTTTCTTCTTCTTCTTTTTTTTTTTTAGTAGTGATGGTGTCTCGATCTTGCTCAGGCTTGTTCAGGCTGCTCTCAAACTCCTGAGCTCAAGCAATTCACCGGCTTTGGCCTCCCAGAGGGTCAGGATTACAGGCGTGAGCCACCCCTCCAGGTCTCTGGAAATTATTTTGATCTACTCTGAGTATTAGAGTAGCAACCAATTTTTTCCCCACATCTACCTGGTTGTCTTGATACCATTTAGTGAGTAATCTATTTTTCTTCCCACTGATTTGAAATGTCACCGTTGTATTTGTGCCTGTTTCAAAACTTTCTATGACAGATGAGCTTTGATTCCAGCTCCGAACTTGTCCTTGGAGGAAGGTACATTGTGACTGTTGTTTTGGTTTTGAACAGGGGAGAGACATGAGCATATTTGTATGTGGAGGGGAAAGAGTAAATGTCCAAGGAGAGGCTCAGAGAGGGCGGTGAAGGACAGATGGCTGATGGCAGTTAGTGACAGCTCCGAAGAGCCAGTGAGCTGGTGTGTAAGTGTGCTCAGTAAGGAAGTGGCACTCTGCATTTTTCAAGTGGCTTTTGCATAATATCTCTCTCCTAGTTTGTCAGTTCCCTCCTGGCTGTCTTCCTACCTTTCCAGTCTGGAAATATCCTGTTAATCACTTACATGTTTCCTCGTGGGGATTCTACTACTCTTACCACCCAGCTTGGATCAATACTACAATTCGCTGTGGTTCATTTGTGCCCCTGGATCTCTCACACTGTGGTTTCCAACCAAGGCAGCGCCGTTAGCCCTGCATGCTGCTTGTCTGGGTTAAGGCCCCTCTCAGTTGGCCTTTAGTGTCTGTCTCAAACCTTCAAGCCCCTGATCCCTTTCTGCGCTGTCAGCAAATGACTGGTCTTAGCTGGGTAGAATGTAGGTTTTCTACGTGGTGTCTGTGGTTAGGGTCCAGCTGGTAGGGAAAAGGAAACTAGGTGTAAAAACTTGAAGGCTGGGCGTGATGGCTCACACCTGTAATCCCAGTCCTCTAGGAGGCCGGGGCAGTCAGATTGCCTGAGTTCACAGGATGGAGACCAGTCTGAGCCAGAGCAAGACCCCTGGCTTTAAAAATAGCTGGGGATTGTGGCAGGCACCTGTAGTCCCAGCTACTTGGGAGGCTGAGGCAAGAGAATCTCTTGATCCCAAGAGTTTGAGATTGCTGTGAGCTATGAAGCCATAGCCCTCTATTGAGGGAGACAAAGTAAGACTCTTCTTAAGGAACAAAAACAAAAACAAAAAACTTGAGTGGGGACAGTGCCTATGGCTCAAAGGAGTAGGGTGCCAGCCCCATGTGCTGGGGGTGGCAGGTTCAAACCCAGTCTCGGCTAAAAAACAAACAAACAAACAAAAACAACAAAAAAAAGTGAGTGACGTGCCTTACGTAGAGGAAAACATCCACAGTTTTCAACAGATTGTTCAGCAATTTCTTCCTTAACTCCCTGACCCTTTACCTCCAACTTACCTATACCCATAACTGTCTTTGTCTGCTTTCCTCTGGGTTTGGAAGATGCTGGACCCCTCTTCTTGTTTATTAAAGGCCGACCTCTAGGTTGGACGCAGTGGCTCATGCCTGCAATCCCAGCACTTGGGAGGCCGAGGTGGGTGGATTGCCCTGAGCTCACAAGTTCTAGACCAACCTGTGTAAGAGCGAGACCCCATCTCTAAAACAGCCAGGTATTGTGGTGGGCACCTGTAGTCCTAGCTACTTGGGAGGCTGAGGCAAGAGAATTGCTTGAGCCCAAGAGGGGTAGATCAAAATAATTTCCAGAGACCTGGAGGTTGCTGTGAGTTGTGCCACCATAGCTGTCTACCAAGGGTGACAAAATGAGACTCTGTCTCACCAAAAAAAAAAAAAAAAAAAAAAACGGCCAACCCCCATGAATCATCCCAAACTCCAGCTTTCCAGCCAGATCTGTTTTCTTTCAGGTACTCCTTCCATTGCTCCTTCCCTTCAAACTGGTCTCCTCACTCTTAAACACACACAAACAGCAGCAACACCCCCTGACCCCTGGTCCCCTGCATGTCTCCTTCTTTCTCTGTTTCTGTTCTCAGCTCATCCCTAGGCATTCCCGGTGGCCCCCTTCCATGACCTCAGTCAGTGCCCTGTGCACACCTCTGTCCTGTGCTCGCTGCTCTGCACACTTACAGCTATCTTGTGTCTTACTTATTTTTGTACCTCCAGACCAGTGTCTTGTATGTTGTATAAGCTCGGTAAATATTTATACAAAGAACTAATCAATGTAGCTGTTTATCTGTAGGTCCTTCTTCTCTTATGACATGTTTTCTTGAGGTTCAGAAACTAAAACAGGAAATCATGTACTAGGTAGACACACCAGGGGGATTTGTCCAAGTATGGCACAAATTTTTCCCCTGTATTTTTTTCTCTTTTATTATCTGATATTCCATCAGCTTTTTTGGCTATAACTACATACTGAGTTGGAATAAATAAATGACTCCTGATCCCTTTTTCTCATTATAACTGAGAACTCAAAGCTCATACTCCAATAATCCTAATTTCTATTATTATTATTATCATTTTGAGCCAGAGTCTCACTTTGTCACCCTTCGTAGAGTGCCATGACGTCACAGCTCACAGCAACCTCAAACTCTAGGGCTCAAGCAATTCTCTTGCCTCAGCCTCCCAAGTCGCTGGGACTACAGGTGCCTGCCACAATGCCTGGCGATTTTTCGGTTATAATTGTCATTGTTTGGCGGGCCCGGGCTGGATTTGAACCCACCAGTTCTGGTGTATGTGGCTGGCGCCTTAGCCACTTGAGCTACAGCTGCCGAGCCTTATAATTTCTATTATTAATGATTAAGTTCATGTCATTATTGCCCACACGGAAGCTCATGTGCTAGGCAGTATAAACAAAGCTCATTTAGGAATAGTTACCTATGCAAGAAAAAGAAACCCGCACCTTTTATTCTCTTTAGAATGACACATTAACAAATTATCTAATTGCTATGTGTAGGAGGCCAGCAACACTATGGCATCACACTTTGATTGCTAATTATAAATTGCTATTTATTAAAGAACTACCTCTATTTGGCAACACTTTAAAAATCCCTTCCTAACTACTCTGTGTCAGGCTTTTTCCTGATTGTAGTTTTTTCTTCTTATTTAAAGTGTTGCCTGCCCAGAATATGTTCTCTTCTTTTGCTATCAGCGCCTCCTATTTCCTTAGGGAGCCATTATGGCACACAAACTAGAGATCTGCAGAGCACCCAGGGAATCCACTGGCGACTATTGCCTTTGACATATTTGTTTACTCACATAAACTTGAGTTTACCACATGATGGGTAGCTGGGAATTGCTCACACTCCTATCCTGGGCCTGAAGAAATGCAGGTGAATCTGGCTCCAACTTTGGCTAACCTCTTTCTAGGGCTGCCTCCATCACTGAATATCTATCTCAGCAACGCTATTTTCTTTCTTTTTTTCTTTTTTTGAGACAGAGTCTCACTATGTCGCCCTCTGTAGAGTGCTCTGGCGTCACAGCTCACAGCAACCTCAAACTCTTGGGCTTAAGCCATTCTCTTGTCTCAGTCTCCCAAGTAGCTGGGACTACAGGCGCCCACCACAATGCCAAGTTATTTTTTGGTTGCAGTTGTCATTGTTGTTTAGCAGGCTTGGGCTGGGCTTGAACCCGCCAGTTTTGGTGAATGTGGTCGGCACTCTACTCATGGACCTATGGGCGCCAAGCCTCTCAGTGACACTATTAATTGGCTAAGTCAGGCATGCTTCCTTGCTATTGATTAGGCTGGAGCTGGCCATCCTTTATATTTTTTCATTTCCTTTTTTTCTTTTATCTTATTTGTAGAGAAAGGCTAAATAAATCATTTTGAATTGTATTGTGATTTATTTATTGATTTATTTATTGCAGTTTTTGGCCAGGGCTGGGTGTGAACCCACCACCTCCCGTGTATGGGGCCGGTGCTCTACTCCTTGAGCCACAGGCGCTGCCCTGTATTGTGATTTATAAATTGCAACAGGATATGGTGAATAAGCTGTGATAGCCCCATTTCTCATCTACCTTGTTTATTCTAACTGTGCTTCTTGATGTCAGAGGATTGGATGGAAGCCAATAAGGAGAGGATGAGCAGGTGTTTTGGAAACAGTGTCATCTAATTGGGCAGAACCTACCCTACTTAAGTCATCTCTAAAGCATGTCAGGGTGTGCCTTTCTCCCTGCACACACAGATTTGTAACCATCAGACTGGACTAGCAGATATGTAATTAAAAGGGAGTTCACATTGGGCAGATGCTAATATTGGTCAACCTGACACGAACATATTAGTGGTAATCAAAAGTGAGATGGGGGCCATAGCAAGCATGAGATGCTTTTGCATTGTATGACGTGTTCCCTTGTCTCCAGTGACAGAATTTCTCTTTGCTTTAGAAACTACCCTCTAGGTTCTTCATCTGTGTAGTTCAGGTGGAGCTTGGAGTTTAGTCCATCCTTTCGCTCTATGGGGAGGATACCAATCAGCCTGGGCTACTGGGCTGTTTGGTGTTTTGTCTCCTTACCACGTGACTGATTTAGGCATAAACAAGTGTCCAAAGTGGATCCTTGGAGCAGGGCAGCATCCGTTCTTGGACTTTGCCTGGAATTACTGCGAAAGAATATCTTTCTTTTTATCAGGTTGCTAAGCTGGAAGGATGTCACTGCAGAGGTGGTGCTATCCACATTTGTCACTACCTAGAAGGCCACTTGAGAATGAAGTCTGTACAAAAGAAGGGAGGCTGGGGGATGGAGACAGAATACTGGTGACATACTTTAGGCATCCAGATCCAGTTGTACATAAAGCCAGGGCTACTATCTAGACTTTTTTTTTTTTTTTTTAACACAAGAGAATACATTATCTTTATTTTTTAGATACAAAACTAGTTTTATTTATTTATTTATTTATTTCTTTATTTATTTTATTGTTAGATCATAGCTGTGCACATTTATGCAATCAAGGGGTACAATGTGCTGGTTTCATATACAATCTGAAATAATCTCATCAAACTGTTTAACATAACCTTCGTGGCATTTTCTTAGTTACTGTATGTAGACATTTGTATTCTGCATTTAGTAAGTTTTGCCTGTACCCATTCTAAGATGCACCGTAGGTGTGGCCCGACCTATTACCCTTCCTCCACCCTAACCTCCCCCCTCCCTTCCCTTCCCTTGGCCCTTTCCCCATATTCTTGTGCTATAGTTGGGTTATAGCCTTCATATAAAAGCTATAAATTAGCTTCATACTAGGGCTGAGTACATTGGATATTTTTTCTTCCATTCTTGAAATACTTTGCTAAGAAGAACATATTCCATCTCCATCCATGTAAGCACGAAAGAGGTAAAGTCTCCATCTTTCTTTAAGGCTGCATAATATTCCATGGTATACATGTACCACAATTTGCTAGTCCATTCATGGGTCGATGGGCACTTGAGCTTCTTCCATGACTTAGCAGTTATGAATTGGGCTGCAATAAACATTCTGGTACATATGTCTTTGTTATATTGTGACTTTTGGTCTTCTGGGTATAAACCTAGTAAAGGAATTATAGGACCAAATGGCATGTCTATTCTTAGGTCTCTAAGTAATCTCTAAACATCCTTCCAAAAGGAACGTATTAGTGTGCATTCCCACCAGCAGTGTAGAAGTGTGCCCTTTTCTCCACGTCCATTCCAACATCTCTGGTTTTGGGATTTTGTTATGTGGGCTACTCTTATTGGGATTAGGTGATATCTCAAAGTAGTTTTGATTTGCATTTTTCCAATGATTGAGGATGATGAGCTTTTTTTCATGTGTTTGTAGATTGTGCATCTGTCTTTTTTAGAGAAGTTTCTTTTCAAGTGGCCTTGCCAACCCTGAGATGGGATCATGTGTTCTTTTCTTGCTAATACGTTTTTCTCTGTGGATTCTGGTAATTAGACCTTTATTGGAGGTATAACCTGCAAATATTTTCTCCCATTCTGAGGGCTGTCTGCTTGCTTTACTTACTATGTTTTTGGTGGTTCAGAAGCTTTTTAGTTTGATCAGGTCCCAGTAGTGTATTTTTGATACTGCTTCAAATGCCTGGGGAGTCCTCCTCGTAAAATATTCACCCATGCCAATTCCTTCAAGAGTTTTCTCTGCACTTTCTTCAAATATTTTTATAGTTTCATGTCTTAAGTTTAAGTCTTCTATCCAGTGAGAGTCTATCTATTCTGTTCCAGATATCTACTTCTCTGTTTTTGTGCCAGTACCATGCTGTTTTGATCACTGTTGATTTATGGTATAATCTGAGGTCTGGTAGCATGATTCCTCCTGCTTTGTTTTTATTGCTGAGTAATGTTTTGGCTATTCAAGGTTTTTTCTGATTCCATATAAAACAAAGTATTATTTTTTCAAGATCTTTAAAATATGACAATGGTGCTTTAATAGGAATTCCATTAAAATCATATATTGCTTTGGGTAGTATAGACATTTTAAAAATGTTGATTCTTCCCAGCCATGAGCATGGTATGTTTTTCCATTTGTTAACATCTTTAGCTATTTCTTTTCTTAAAGTTTCATTTCTTAAAGTTTCATAGTTATCTTTATAGAGATCTTTCACATCCTTTGTTAGGTATACTCCCAAATATTTCATCTTCTTTGGCACTACTGTGAAAGGAATAGAGTCCTGGACTGTTTTTTCAGCTTGGTTATTGTTGGTATATATAAAAGCTTGGTTATTGTTGGTATATATAAAGGCCACAGATTTATGTGTGTTGATTTTTTAGCCTGAGACATTGCTGTATTCCTTGATCACTTCTAAAACTTTTGTAGTAGAATCCTTAGTGTTTTCCTAGGGATTCGCAGATGTATATCTGCGAAGATCATATATCCAAAGGTTTATCTATTTTATTGATCTTTTCAATATACGATCATATTATCTGCGAAGAGTGAAAGTTTGATCTCTTCTGACCCTATGTGGATACCCTTGATCACCTTTTATTCCCTAATTACAATGGCTATAACTTCCATTACAATGTTGAAGAACAATGGAGACAATGGACAACCTTGCCTGGTTCCTGATCTAAGTGGAAATGATTTCAATTTAACTCCATTCAATATAATATTGGCTGTGGGTTTGCTGTAGATGGCCTCTATTAGTTTAAGAAATGTCCCTTCTACACCAA
>CAUYPK010044036.1:0-14825 GCA_963574355.1 Loris lydekkerianus
CCCCAAGAAACAGATTATCTTCAGCTCTATTTACTTTAAATTTTTTAAATTTGAATGATGAAAATTAAACTCCAGCATCTAGGCACTGGAGTGTGGACACACCGCCATCTACTGACCAACCAGTATATTACAAGGACAACCTAAATAATCAGTGGATCCCCACCACTGTGGTAAAATGGGGAAGGGGATTTGCTTATATTTCCAGAGGAGACTGTAACTTTTGGGTTCCAGATAAAAATATTAAACTCAGAAGTGTTACCCATGAAGAAACAATGGCAGAGAAACCTGATGGAATTTCGAGTGAACAAATTAGTGACAAGATTCCAGTGTCTAACCTTGACCCACAAGAACAGGAAGTGCTAGAAGTGACATTTGTACACCCAGAAATGGTGACCATGCAACAAATGCAGAAACTAGGGAAAGCTGCTGTGACAAGCCTATGCAAACAAAAGCGTAAGTTAACACCTGTGAATTTTTTTTTAGCAATGTTTGCTTTCCTTATGTCAATGGTAGAAAAAAAGGAATTTCATTACTGGATTTATGTCCCTAATCCACCACTGCTGCAAGGAGTTAGTTAGACAGAACCCACAGTCCCCATATTTACAAATGAATCTGTCTGGCTCCCAGGACCCTATGATACCTGAGGACCATTTAAACCTGAACAAGAGGGAATGAAGCTTGTTAATTATACTTCTGGGGTCACCGGCCCTCCTATTTGTTTTGGTCAACAATATCAGTGTTTAAATATGATTGTACAGTACTGGCTAAGTCACTATGACTGGCCAGATTCTGGAAATGACATCAAACGTGAGATGTTTATGCTAAGTGCTAATTCCATCTCTCATTTTATCCAGGTTTTACTCCTATAGATGTGGAAGCTCCTTCTTGTAAAGAGCACAGTTTTACATTACAAAAGGAATGGGTGCATTGGACTCGATGCAAAGGAGATCAAACTTTTTTCTTAACTAATTCTTCTAACGGTCCTATAATGGACTGGAATCCAAAGGCAACTTTTCTTGACAGTAATAAAAGACCTATTAACATTGAGTTGCCAAGAGATGAGACTACCTATTCTATAAATAAAAATAAAATTAATATTAATATGATAACACCTATGAGTTGGACAGATGTTGGGTTTGCACCCCCCACACCTGGAATTTATGGCTTTCCTAAACAAAATCATTCATGGAAAATAGCAGCAGCCCTAAAACCTATGAAAGGTTGGACTGGTGGATTGTTTTATCATCAAACCACCACACCCCATACTTATAGTATGGCATTTACTGTCCATGATGAAAGATACATTCAAGCTTGTGTTAAATTACCCTTTGTGTGGCTTAAGGGCAACATAAAGTGGAATGAAAACACAGGAGAATTGTTTTGTCCTATGTGTCAACTATTTACTTGTATTAATAGTTCTCTAAGTTTTGATCTTCAAAAGGAACAGCTATATTTGTTGAGAGCCAGAACAGGTGTGTGGATGCCAGTGAATTTAACCAGACTGTAGCAAGAATCTCCTGCCCTGAAAGTCCTTCAATTTCTGGCTGATCGAATCTTGAAAAGGATCAAGAGATTTATTGCACTTCTGATTGCTGCCATTCTAGGAATTATTGCAGTGACAGCTTCTGGGGTGGCTTTAACTCAAGGAATCAGAACACATAATTTTGTGGCTGATTGGCATAAAGACTGAACAATTATGGACTGCTCAAAAAACAAATTGACACTGAATTATATAATGAAATTGCTGATTGTTATGTTGGGGGATGAGTTAATTATTATAGCTTAAAGAAACAAATAAAGTTAAAATGTGATTGGAATGTAACTACTTTTTGTATAACCCCTTGTAAATATAATGAGAGTAAATTTCCTTCGGAGAAGGTTAAAAAGCATTTGTTAAACCATGATAATTTGACTAAGGAAATCATAAATTTAAAACATGAGGTATATTCCACTTTTGAAAATAAGTTACAAAAATAGATAGAGATCAGATTTTATAAGGCGTAGCTGATGGAATTGAACAAATGAATCCTATTTCAAAAATACAGGGACTTATAGGAAGTTCAGTAGGATCATTAGCATTATTTTTAATTATTGGATTCATTTTATGTTTAATTTGTAAGAAAATGAAGCATGCCCAAAGAGAAAATGAATGTTATGCACAAGTGTTTGGTTTAATGATGACAGATATGACTAATATTCATCAAAAAATAGAAAGGGAAATGTAGGATAATATTCAGAAACAAACATATCCTACATCAAGCACACAAAGTGAACTCAGTGTGAGTTTAAAATGGCTTGCTTTTTTTCCAGAGGCTTAAGAGACCTGGGCCCCCCTGAGACACATGCAGAGTTGGCTTGTCTGGAGTTAAAAATTCCACAAGCCCATTCTCTGAAGCTGTGCACCCCATAAAGCCAAAGATAAAAGGGCATGCCGCCCTTCCTCAGAGATATGGGCCAGAGGGTTGATATACGTTAACAACATATTGTCAGAGGTCTATAGGTGCTCTTCCCTGAGGAAAAGATACAGTCGTTACTTCATACTGAGTAAACTGAGTGAACCCTTAAAGATACTCTTCCATTAACTTTGTTCCCCTGTGGCTACTTTCTTCTTTGTTTTTATTTAGATACCTGCCCAGAGATTAGTCAGTGTCTAGAAGAAGATGTTTACTGCAAAAGTGATTGTGTTGATATGGTAACAGGATATTTCCTTTCAAGTTAATTTCAGATAGGTAAAATGAGGTAATGGTGAAACTAACAGATAATAGACTAAGTGTGTACGTGTCTAGACAGGTATAAAATCAAAATGCTGAATAAAGAATTTCAGTACACGCATCCCATCCTGTGTAGTCTGTTTCTTCACTTAATAATTACAGGAGCGAGTTTACACCCACGGCAAAGCTGCTGTTCGTTCGTGACTCCGGTCACGCAACTTTCCACCTTCATTTACTATATGCCACAATTAAGTTTAGATTTTAACCAATCAACTAAACACACCATTGTCAATGCTTCATTGAACCTAGTAAATTGGGTCCAGAGCCCTAGTAACTATCATCTATATTTACAACTTCAATCCAATTCTTTTCTTATTCATGTAGGAACTATATATGTTCTGTCTGATGTATATTCACCACTTTTTTTATGGTAAAATGCTGCTTACATAATTATTTCTTATTTTTCAAAATGTTTTCTCATCTAGCATTGGATCTGTAATTTTGTAATTGGACTAGTTAAAGGCATGGAGAAAAGGAAGTGTGTGTGTATGTAGGGGCGGGGGGGGAGGACAGGTGGACAGTAGAATGGCGTGATTCTTCTTGCAATGTAACTCTCAATCAAGTATATGTGGGGTCTGTAAGGAGGGAAGGAAAGACTTATCACTTATGAGATGAGAGCCTGCTTCAACCTCCAAGAGAGGTTCAATTCTTGGAAATTCAATAGAAACTGACTCAACTTTTGCATTTTCTCATAAATAACCACTCAGATTTTCAGGGTTTCACTCTTTTTTAATTGTTGCTAACATTCACCTTAAAGGCATGATAAACCAGTAAATAAAAACTGACTTTTTAATTCATCCACTTGGAAGAATAAAAATTACACTTGATTTTGAAAGCAATGAGACTGTTTTAAATTATTCATAAGAAGATCCTGGATTTCATTCCATCATTTGAATTTGTCAAGCTACTTTTCCTCTCCATTTCTCCCTTGGGTTATTTATACCCTCCATCTCCTCCATGGCAAAGCCCAGTTATCATATTAAAGGGACTCCTTACAGGCTAACTCACTATGTATGATCCTACACTTTGACCCTATTTCTCACTATATTTTATGGCCTCCTTAAATACATAAATTCAAAAATGAAAAAAATAAAAAATAAAATAAAAAATACATAAATTCAAAAATGAAAAAAATAAAAAATAAAAAAATAAAGTCTTATCTTCAATGGGAACTTCACTCCAGTGAACTGTGGGCAGTAACATGAATAATAATAATAGGCCAATAACTTTTACATATCATTCACTGTCTGTTAGACACTATTCTAAGTTTTTTACATATATTAGCTCATCTTATCAATACACTTGTTATTGAATTGGTTAATAGTCACATTTTCCAGTGAAGGAATTGAAGCACTGATCAGTTGAATATCTTGTCCAGCTTACACAGCTAGTAAGAGGATTCAGAATCTGTGTTTTTAACTCAGAGAATCTGTCACCTGAGTTTTGAGCAATTGCTTCAAATCAATTTGAAATTTTGGGGTTGGGTGGACTGTAGGCTATATACATTTATCCTACTCTAAGTGAGGGAGGATGAGTGAATGTCTGGGGATCTGAGTTTCTACAGTGTTATCTTCCACTAAAATTCATCATGTGAGTAGTTTTTCAAACATAGTACAGTGGTTCAGATAATGGGTAGCCAAAAAAAAAAAGGCCAATTACCTGTGCAATGACAGATACAAACATCCAGAAAGTACTCAATTATTGTTTGAAAAAGAGTGTTTTGGAAAACTGACAAATTTTTTTAAGGAAGTATTTTGGATTCAGACCTTACCTAAACACAATGAAAACTCTTTGATATTAAATTCCAGAAGGCCCTATAATTACCAAAATAGTCTAGTCTAACTATTAGAAACATTAGATATTAGATCATATTTAGATAAAAGTCTCTGAATATTTAACACAAATATTAGATTGCATCTATGTATATTAATTTTAATACTGCCACTAACTTACATAGCATCTTTGTGCAAATTAGAAAATAATTCCCTTCACTGAGAAAGGATTTTTATGATGAAAATTTCTTGATTTCTCTGTAATAATAATTAGGACACACATAAAATTAGCTATGTATTATAAAATCTATTAACTAAAGAAAATAATAGAAAATTTTAATTTCAATCAGAATATTTAAGAATTCATTTTAAATAATATTTTGTTATGAAATAGTTTCACACCTTGCCTTCAGAAAATAAAATTGTTGTAGGAATAGTTTCTATATTTAATACAATATATCACATCATCATCTGACCAGACATGAGAATCATGAATATTGTACATTTGACATTCACATAATTATATTTTCTCAGTATCATCTCAACCTTTCTGTAGCATCAATGGTCATATGTATTTTACATTTATATTTAAATTTTAAATTGAATGCTGTTGTTGATATAATAAACTTTTACTATATGCGGATAGGCTGTGAAAGCTGTCCATCTCTGTAATCTCTGTTAGTTTTCATTTATGCTTTCCACCCCAAGTAAATCTGTGACATAAAAAATACTAAATTATTGAAAGTAGAATGAATAATCAATATAGACCCTTTTAATGTTTACAAAATTGGTAAATAAATAAGTTAAACTAATTCCTGTGTTTGTTTTCTTTAGGTAGAGTTTTAAAGAAATTCTATTACGGCTAAAAAAGAGTAGAAGTTAAAATCATACCCTGCTTCATAAATGTTTTGCTCTACTGAAACAAATAGAGCTGAAGCATTTGTATTTATTTATTTTGCAACTTTTTTCATTTCTTTAAAAAAAATATATATACAATAGCCAAATATTTTTCTCTTATTTCCAAAAAAGGTTTTCTCATTTTCTATTTCCTGGTAATGATCTTCTATTTTAAACAGTTTTCTGACACATGGGAGGAAAATACAAAGTAAATTTACAATTTATGACATTTTAACTTAATATGTTCTGTCTAAATTATACATATGTTAATGTATTCAACTGGAAATATCAACAAAGTAAATAATTGTTATTGTATAATTAGCAGATATTCCAAAAATTTCAATTACTATATATTTTGGTGAATTGTTCATGGGAAGTATCCATTAACTAATGTATATTGTTTTATATCATAATCAAAGTTCTAGTAGGTTTAAAATAGTAAATGAACCATACTATCCTGGAAGAGCAAGCAAATAAGTCAAAATGAAGTATAAATAATGTGATGAGTTTATTCAATACACTACCATAATGAGTGATCTGCACATTTCACGAAGTAGCCCCTTATTTATTTTAGATGCTTTTAATCAATAAATGAATTTTGATTATTAAACTCATTTTTTAATGCCCTAAAATAACAATTATAGCACTTTCTTATTTCAGAAAATTATTACAATATGTTTCTTGTATTAATACACCTAGTTTATTCTCCTCTGCAGATAGTTTATTCTCATCTGCTGAAAAGCTACAATATGCTTATGTTTGTACATAGCTGTATATTGGTATAAAGATATCCAAACAATACAAATGTATACTAGAATTTTACTCCTCAATGCAGCACTCTTTACAGTACATAGTCAGAATGACCTATATCATTCCTAAGTAAAATGTATTATTTAATGATCACAAAAATCCATTTTCATATTTAGGAAATTAAGACCAAAAGAGGATAGTTATTTCTCCCAACTCAGCAGAATTAATAAGAAACATATTTAAAGGGCTTTACGTAAAATATGCTATACTATCATTTTTAGGGAATGTGAGTTTTAGAAAAATGATTACATGATAAGTACACACATTTCATCTAATAACTTACCTTAATATATATTTGAGAAAGTTTAGATGCACACATACACCCACACGCACATATATGCACAGACCTGCCATGGTGCCCACAAAGATCAACCAGGCCTTCCTGGCACTGGCCCCCTTGTGTAGTTTCCTACCACTCCAATCGGTTTGGCCAAAATTTACCAAGTGTCTTGAAAGCAGCAATTGACATGAACACACATTGAAGCTTACCATCTGGGGAAGTTCTTTCTGAAATCCAGCAAATAAGCTGTAAAAAATTTCAGATTCACTATGTAACTAAAAGTAAAAGCTATATGGGGAGAGGGCCTGCAGGAAGATGTTTTAGACCACACTGAGTTCCCATGAGAACGAAACTGCATAAGTGACATCCACTAGTACATATGGGATGGAAGAATTGCCTGCTGAGCCTTGTGAACCACAGCATTTAGGAAATGAGATATTATCACTATTTTGAGCCACTATGTCTTTGAGTGATTTTTCACCCATTAATAGATCATTGAAATATACATACATGAAAACTTTCTTCTGAGTGGAATTTTACAGGTGCTTATTTTTGGAAATGATTTTATCTGAGCTTGTTTAGTGAAACATACAGAAATGCATTTCTCTGCAGGATTCATTTAGCATGCCTAATAATGGATTTTGTATCTACTATGTAATGTTTTATGGCTCCTTGGAGACTTGTTTAGAAATGAGAAGTCCTGCAGGGGCTCCATAGTTAATTTTTTCTAAAGATGTGGTTGTAAATAGCAGAGAAGAATAAAGCAGCAGTGTGATGAGACTCTTAAGGCATTTCTAACAATCCCAAAGTAATTTCCACAGAGATGCAACTGAAATCCAGTTTTTCAGAGATGTTAAACTGATTAAAGCTTCATCAAATTCTTGAAGGAATAAACAGACCGTAGATCTAAAGGAATTGAGAGTTAATGCACGGATTAAGTGTACTTATTGACTTAAGTCAGTTGAAAGTTATTTTTGGTTCAAAAAGGAAAAACATTTTTGGATTTTAAACACAGAGACTTGATGGGGGGGGTGTTACAGCTTATGGTACACCTCTTGAAGTGGAACACAGTTATGAGAGGGACTTTACCTGATAAATACAAACAGTGTAACCTAATTCTTTATAATCTCAGTGAATCTGGAACGATAAAAAAAGACATAGACTTGTGTTTGATGGCATCTAAAACATGAGTTTAATGTACATTTTATGTACCTTTCAAAAGCATTACAATCTGTTTTAATTTACATATTTTAGATGAAATATAGAAAATGAATTAATGTTGAATGAGCCTACAGAAAACTCTACAGCTTATTTCCAGGGCTATTGCACAGAACACACTAATATCGTGTGTGAGCTACATGTTCTACGTATGAGAGCACGTGTGATGTGTTCATCTCACAAGATAAAATCTGCTGTGACCAATTTCTGAAGTTTGCTACAAACTTCCCCTTGAGAGTGGGGAAATTCTTTCTTTTATTATGAAACATCCTATTCTACAATCAATAAAATTTAGACAAAGTTACAGAAGCCAGAAATTCTTCTAAAATTAGGAAATTTTTGAAAATCATCTTTGGTCTTTTTCTGAAGGCTGTAAGCATCCTCCTCCAAAGAGTTTCTCAACTAATTTGTGGAGCACTGAAACAAATCTACATTAATGCACAACCTACTCCTCTAAGCCGCGGTGTTATTATCATTTATGTATGGTATATTTTGAATGAATACTATTCATCAAAAAGAAAATATATGATTTAAGAAAATGACAAATGGCTAAGATCTATTAGAAATAGTAGGGCATACCTCGTGAATTTCAGAGAAATAGTGAAGGAGAAAGAGACAAGTCCTCTAGATGAAAGGAAGCAAAACATCAAGCAGACCTGTAGATTTGTTTGAATGATGTAAATCTCAAGAATGACTGATGAGAGCCAAGAGCACAGAATAGCAAATCCACACGCTAAAATATCACACCCCTAATTTGGCCTGGCCAAAAAACAAAACAAAACAAAACAAAACAGTTTTACTGAGAGAATGATAGTTTGATGAGAAATTTTACATTCAACTGAAACATAATAATTACATACTTTGATGAGGTCTACAGTGGAAGTATCTACAGAAGTATTTAAACAGATTTATGCTACAGACAAAAAATAAGGTCACAGACAGGAATATGATATGTATAAAAGGATTAATTTGATGTTTTGAGTATCTCTGGCTTATACATTTCCCCTAATATTTTCTTTAATTCCATATTAAATAATAAGGTAAATATCACTGTAGCTATACTACATTGCCTACTCTTACATTATCACTGCTATTTGTAAGAAAATACCTTATACTGAGATACCTGATTTAGAAAGGAAACAAAAAATTAATTCTCCTAATATCCTGTGTAAGGGTTTAGGATTCATAGTAATTTAGCAGACTCTGCTCTTAAGATTGCTTTCAAAATTGCAGTTTCCAGAGGCAATTTAGAGGAATAGAAAAGGAAGTCAGTAATATGTTATAAATAGCCATAACTTTACAGTGGAGCAACTTCATAGTTTTATGATATTGGACTCATAAAGTTTTCCATTTCATAGAAGGAGAGAAAAAAATGACTATATTATACAGAAGTTTTAAAATATAAATGAAGGGATTCTGGTAGGACAGCTGTGGGGAAAGCATTGTTTACCATTTTCTCCAAATGGTCACATAAAAATGGACAGAAAATGGCATTTTTTCGGGTTCCATCCAAAATGAAGAATTATTTTTTCCAAGTCTTGAAAGTATGATGTTGGTATTTTAATACAGATGGCATTGAATCTGTACATTGCTTTGGGAAGTATAGACATTTTAACAATGTTGGTTCTTCCTGGCCATGAGCATGTTATGTTCTTCCATTTGTTAATATCTTCTGCTATTTTTTTCCTTAGGGGTTCATAGTTTTCTTTATAAAGGTACTTCACCTCTTTTGTGAGGTGCATTCCCAAGTATTTCGTTTTCTTTGGAGTTGCTGAGAAGGGTATTATATCATTGATTTCCTTCTCATCTACCAGAAACAAACCCAATGTAGCCAAGGCAATTTTTAGTAATAAAAACAAAGCTGGGGGCATCAGAATACCAGACTTTAAGCTGTACTACAAGGCCATAGTGATCAAAACAGCACGGTATTGACACAAAAACAGAGGCATAGACATTTGGAAGTGAATAGAAAACCAGAAGATGAAACCAACGTCTTACAGCCACCTAATCTTTGATAAGCCAAACAAGAACAGACACTGGGGGAAAGAATCCCTATTTAATAAATGGTGTTGGGAAAACTGGATATCCACATGTAAAAGACTGAAACTGGACCTGAACTTTTCTCCACTCACAAAAATTGAATCAAAATGAATAAAAGGCCTAAATGTAAGGCACAAAACAATTAAAATCCTCAAAGAATGTGTGAGAAAACAAAACAATTAAAATCCTCAAAGAATGTGTGAGGAAAACACAGGAAGTTGTTGGCCAGGGAAAGGAATTTATGAAAGACTTCCATGGCAATTGCAACAACAACAACAAAACAAATGGTACTTAATTACACTGAAAGCTTCTGTTCAGCTGAGGCGACAACAACCAAAGCAAATAGACAGTCTGCACATTGGGAAAGGATATTTGCATCTTTTGATTCATATGAAAGCTTGATAATTAGGATCTGCAGAGAACTCAAATTAATAAACATAAAAAGAGCCAACAATCCATTAGATGATAGGGCAAGAGAGATGACTAGAACCTTCTCTAAAGAAGACAGACGAATGGCTAACAAACATATAAAAAAATACTCATCATCCCTAATTATTAGAGAAATGCAAATGAAAACCACCCTGAGGTATCATTTAACCCCAGTGAGAATGGCCCACATCACGAAATCTCAAAACTGGAGATGCTCGCATGGATGTGGAGAGAAGGGCACACTTTTACACTACTGGAGAGACTGCAAAATAATACAACCTTTTTGGAAGGAAGAATGGAGAACCCTCAAAAAACTCAAGCTAAACTTCCCATTTGATCCTGCAATCCCATTACTGGGCATCTACCCAGAAGAAAAAAAATCCTTTTACCACAGAGACACTGGCACTAGACTGTGTATTACAACTCAATTTACAATCACCAAAAGCTGGAAACAGCCTAAATGCCCACCAACCCAGGAATGGATTAATAAGCCATGGTATATGTACGCCATGGAATACCATTCATCCACTTTCCATCTTTTGTATTAACCTGGATGGATGTGGAACACATTCTTCTTAGTAAAGCATCACAAGAATGGAGAAAGAGGAACCCTAGGTACTCAATTCTGATATGAGGACAATTAAGGTCCTGTGTGATGGGGGGTGGGGAATGGGGAGAGCAGAGAGAAGAAAAGAGGGAGGGGGTAGGGAGATAAGGGGTATGGTAGACTTTCGGGGGTGGGACACAATTATAAGTGGGTCCTTATCTAACAAAAGCAATTAATGTAACTTGGTTCTGTGTATCCTCAATGAATCCTCAACAATAAAAAAAAAAAAGAAAGAAAAGAAAAAAATGGACAGAACAACTAGAAAACAAACGTAAAGGAAAAACATGAAAAATGTTTACAACAAATCTAAGTAATAAGGCATTCTCAAAAATTCCAAAATATAAGCAGATAGAGACAAATCTCCAATGGCCACAAAATACATGATATCAGCATCCACGTGGGAGGAAGAAAGAACTGTGGCAGCACACGTTGTGCTTGAGAAAAGGCAAACTTCAAAATAGCCGTGGGTGTTCACTGGAAAACACAGAGGCCGACTTTAAAATAAAAACTAAATCTGGAAGGAGATTCCTCACTAACATATCCAGGAAAAGAGGCCTACCATTACAAGGACTTGCAAAGAATCACGAAAATATATGCTATAGGGGAATCAGTAGCTTCCATCACTAATTTAGTTAATTATTTGTGGGAATAGAACAAACTATTTATATTATTCCATTTAGGATGATAGCATTCTATGAGTAGAGTACATATAGAGTCTCATGTGTTAGACAATGGCATAAATGTAATCATCTGCAAAGCTAGTTCCTAATTTAATTCTTAACTGAAAACCAGTACAGAAATCCTTAAATGGAGTCCTCAAATTGACACACATAAATAATCTCAAATAAGTCACTGAAATCAGCTGTATAGCATAAATAGATTATAGCTTCAATGTGTGTTAAACTTCAGAGAATTAAAAAGACTTCCACTATGTAACCTTCCAAGATAAAGCAACAATTCATTATCAATTTGCTATTTTACTGTGTGTATTTGGCCCACATAAATCAGCAAAGCATGAGAAAATATGAAACCAACCAGCATGCTAATGAAAACCTGACTCATTGTTCTGAGCCACATAAACACTTACAAATCAAAGAAATTAATACCTTTTAATTTTTTGATTATTCTTCTGATAGAAGACTTAGAACAATGAATAAAATAAAATAATCATACTATCATACAATGTTCCCCTATTTTGTGTCTCTCTTCACATATTAAACTACACATGGCTTGGATTGGTGCTAGTACACAAGAAGGCATCATCTGGAAACCATCAAAAATTGGTTCTATCTTACACACTGTCTTAGAAAGTATGATGAAAATTATGATATGGGCCAAGAGTAGCTGTTATGATATTGCCTCCTGGAATGCCCTTACTTAAGTCACATGCCTTACAAAATCTATGAAAGGCAATCAAATTTGCTGAATAAATGAAAGTACAAGGTAGTTGTTATTGATGAGTAATGAGAACATATTCACACAATGGTAAATCAGGAAAATGTGTCATATGTTAGCCAGATAAAGAAGAAAGGCAAATGAGATTTGATTTTAAAATATGAAGATTTAAAGTATAAACTATACAAAGTAGATAAACAAGATAGTCAAGTGTTTACAAAGCATTAATGTAACAGTTGTGTCAAACATTATGCTAAGCACAGCAGATACAATGGTAAACAAACAAATCTCTCCCTCTTAGAGCTTACATTTAATTGGCTGAAATAATTAACTGACCAGGGGAAGACTAATATGAAAAGTGACATTTGACCAAAGTCCTAAGTAAAATAAAGAAGGCTCATAAATACTAAGAAGAAGACAATTTTAAGGCAAATAGAATGTACCTGACTCAGGTTCATGATTAGCACTTTCACTAGAAGGAAGCCAAAGTGGTTGCAGCATGATGAGCAAAGGAAAATTCACCAGTAGTCTTTTGTAAAAACTGGATGATACTCTTGAAAACAATTCAGCAGATAACATTTAACATTTAAGTAGGAAGTAACATGACCTGGTTTGTATCCTTAAAATGTCTCTTTACCATGTGAAAAGTTAATTTTGAGAGGAGGGCCAACCTTGGAAACAAAGGAACAGATTTATAAGGTATTGGAATAGTCTGGATAAGAAAGATAGGTGCTTAAATTAGGCTGATAATTAAAGCTAGTGAAAAGTGGTTGAAGTATAATTTTCTTCTGTTGTTGAATACTTTCCTGGCTTTGATAATAAGGTGATACTGGCTTCATAGAACAAATTGGGGAGGATTCTTCATTCCCCATGTTACAGAATAAATCTCGCAGGATAGGTGCCAATTCTTTTTTTTAGAAGTTTGATAAAATTCAGGTGTGAACCTGTCTGGTCCAGTACTGAATGGCCTTTACCAAAAATTCCCAAAACAACAGATACTGGTGGATGTAGAGAAGCAGGTATACTCAGAATTTATTTGAGGGGAATGCAAACTAGTACAACCTGTTTGAAAATTCCTCAAAGAAATAAAAGTAGAGCTATTCTTAATCTAGCAATCCCTCTATGAGGTATTTACTCAAAGGGAAAAAAAGACTCTTACAAAAATGACACCCATACTCAAATGTTTATAGCAGCACAATTCACAACTGAAAAGATGAGAAAACAACCCCAGTGCCCATCGATATGTGAGTGGATTAGACAAAATGTAGTGTATGTATATCATGGAGTACCACTCAGCCACATAAAATGATGAATTTATACCTTTTTTTAACAATCTGAATAGCACTGGAGACTGTTGTAAGTATCACAAGGATGGAAACAAACAAACAAACACAAACAACACATGTACTCACTGTAAGATCGAGACTGATCTATCAGCATTTATGTGCTCACATTGAAATAACACCAAATTTGAACTTGGGGGAAGAGTGAGCAAATTCAGATCTAACAGATACAAGGCACAGTGTTTGGGTGATGGGTACACTTATAACATCGACACAAATGGTACAAAAGCAATCTATGTAACCAAAACCTCTGTACCCCCATAATTTTCTGAAATCAATAAAGAAAAGTGATTGGATTCTGAGTTTATTTTGAAAGTAAAGTCTAAAGCATTTTTTTTTTTTTTTGAATGACAGTGTGAGACAAAGAGGAGCCTAGATAATGCTAAAGACTTTTGTCTTGAGTAACTCTCTAAGTGGCACTGTAATTTATTGAGTGTAGAAATACTGGGATAAGATCATGGTTTGAAGGGAGAAATAAAGTATTCATCTTCGTGAAGATATTCTTCACCAAGTAGAATATGAGAAGGCCATATTTGGATTTTTAAGACTGAAGTTCAGAAATAAATAATGGTGAATATATGTCGAGTCATGAGTATACATTGGCATTCAAAACCATGAGATGAGATCATAGTTTCCAAGTATTTAGAGAAGTGAAAAAATTAAGGAATAAACTGTAGCACACAGAAATATATGGGTCTTGAAGAAGAGGGGCCCACAAAAGAAAAATGAGAAAATGTAAGTAGTTAGGGTACTAGGAACAATGCTTTCCACCAAGCCAAATGGAGAAAGTGTCAGGAAAGGAAGAACGCTTTGTTTCAAAAGCAATTGAAAAACCAGAAAGATAAGGAGTAAGAACTAATCACTGCATTTAGAAGCCAAGAAGTTTCCAGTGGTGGAGTGGTGAGAACAAAAGATGAATTGGCTTAGGTTTAAAAACCAGTGAAAAATGAGGAATTGCGAGGTATAAAAGTTCTCTTTGAGAAGGTAACTGAAAGTTGCATGTCATCACAGAGAATACTTTTTGAAGAATAGTGATCTATAATGTGATTATGCCCACATGAACAATCCAGCAGAAAGAAGAACAATTGGGTGGCTGGAGTAAAGGCTATTTCAAAGCAAAGAGCTGTTGCGTGACCGGAGACGCAAACGAGCAGAAGCTTTGCTGTAGGTGTAAAACTCGCTCCTGTAATTATTAAGTCAAGAAACAGGCCATACACTCTGATATGGTGTATAGCAAAGTTTTTTATTTTAAGTTCAGGTTTT
>CAUYPK010044038.1:0-21153 GCA_963574355.1 Loris lydekkerianus
GAAGAGGGGGTGAGTAAAAGAAAATATTGATAAAAAGAAGAAAGGCTAAATAAGGGTAGCAGGGGAAGAAGGTAGGGTGAAACCATGTGCCTGAGGCCTAGTGCAACTTCCCGAGCCTGACTAGAAGTAGATCCATTGAGCCACTTCCGCGTAGCAACTACTCAGCAAGGCCCGGCCTGAAACTGCCTCTACCTAGATACAGCCAATGTGGTACCATGCCACTGGCCCAACCCTGTCATGCACCTCATCCCCTGCCTTCTTTCCCCGCCCCTTCTCCACACTCTATATAAGTGGCTACTTGACGCAATAAAGTTGAGTTCCTGCTTAAAAAATAAAATAAAATAAAATAATATTTTAATATATATATATATATGTATTTAAAAAAAAAAAAAAAAAAGCTCTCCAGTTGAATTTAATGCAAAGCGAGGTTGAGAACCATGGATTAGGAGGGGAAAATTCACCAGCGTATGGCTCTGTGGGATTCAGGTACTCCTAGCTTCTAGGCTGTGCTCCCTCACTTAGCCAAGCCACCTAGTCTTGGGCCCAATTTCCATATCTGTAAAATAAAAGGTCTGGGCTAGGGGATCACTTCTACTTCTTCATTGCAGATTGGGCATTCATGCTAATGGTAAGTCTCCGTCACTGTGCACATGCATATTTCAGAATAATGGTGATTAGAACAGCACTTTGAACTAAGGCTACCCAAGTAGATCATTCACCCAAAACGTGACTTCTTCCTGCCCAATGTATCAGCTTTTCCTAGACCTCATTCCTCTCCTGGCCTTGCAGCTGGATGTTTAGTTCTGTCTTCCTGAGCCCTCTCCCTTCCTAAAGGCCTCGAAGGCATAACATTACATGGCAGGACAAAGTCTCTGGGATGGAGAAACCCTGAGGACAGGTGAAGAACAGAAATGAAGAGGGACAGAGGAGAATCTCCTGGGATAACTGGGCGTGGGAGAGGCAGGCGAGGCTTAGATCCCTGCTATCCCCAGGTCTTGTCAGCCTTCCCACATGTACTGTCAGCATACATAGGCACGTGAAGAAGAGAGGCTGCTTTGGCAGTGAATGTGGTACAGGCCATAGTTGGACCTATTGCACCCATGTTATCCGTAACTGCATCCAGAAGGGTATGTCATGTCCTTGAGGAACTCTGAGATTCTTCCAGATCTTTCACTCATGCTAATGGTGAATCCTATGATGGTGTACACAGGCATTTTATGAGAAGGAAAATGGGACATGCACGTTGGGAGGGGCCTATCAGGCTTGAGGAAGGTACTCCGCTGTTTGCCCCCTGCCCTCAGGAGCTTCCTGTCAATTTCCTCATTCATAATATACTCACTCATTCATTCTCCAATCACCCCCCCCTCTCCTCTCAGTTCTGAAAACATTACATTTGGGACTCTTCTATTGACATTCGTTTTCTCACATTGTATTTTGTCACCAATGAATGGTTAATACATGAATGGAATAAGAAAGTATATTATATTCTATCAGGAAGCGGGCTGGCAGCAAGGAAGTCACCAGACCATCCCCACCCTTCAAAAAGTAAACATGAAAAAAAAACCCAACAGGTATGCAACTCAATGAATTTCGAGCATTCACAATGACAAAAATAATTAGTGTAGGGAAAAAAACAATAGTTGACATTTTTGTGTCATTGATAATGGCATCACTGTATTACAATTGTCAGGTGGGCTGCTAGAAAGCTTTATGGGCACACAGTGTACCTAATGAATATACATTGTCTCATTTGTTTACTATTGTTTTTTTAGAAATAGGGTCACATCCTGTCATCCAGGCTAGAGTGCAGTGGCACAATCATAGTTCACTGTCAGCTTGAATTCCTAGGCTCAAGTGATCCTCCTGCCTCAGCTTCCTCAGAAGCTTGGACAGCAGGCACGTGCCACTAAGCCCAGCTAATTTTTTAGTTTTTTTTTTTTTTTTGGTAGAGACAGAGTCTTCCTATGTTGTCCAAGCTGGTCTCAAAGTCTGGCCTCAAGTGATCTTCCCACTTTGGCCCCCTAAAGTGCTAGGATTACAGATGTGAGCCACCATTATCTCATCTAATCTTTACAATGACTCTAAGAAGTAAGAATTATTCCCATTCTTATATATGAGGAAACTGAGGCTGAGAGGTTAAGTCACTTTTAGAAAACAGAACAGCTGGTAGGTGGCAGCTAGAATTCAAAGCTGAATTGGCTTAACCCCAAAGCGTAGACTCTGTTCACTGTTCTGTCTTGCCACTGGCAGCAGCAGTGTGTCTAATCCAGTATGAAAAATGATGTTCCTACTAATGATCTTGAATCATTTCATTTCCTAGTCTCAGAAAGTGTACTGTCATTTGGAGAGCATCCTTCCCAATTGGTCAAAATTAAAATGTTTTAATTCTTTTTTTTTTTTTGACCGGCACTGGGTTTTAATCCGTCACCTCTGGTATATGGGGCCAGTGCCCTACTCCTTTGAGCCACAGGCGCCACCCAGAATGTTTTAATTCTTAATTGGTTACTCTTCAAGTATCTGGAAAATTCACTTATATGGAGATTTTATCTTCATCTGTGAAATAAACGTGGAATTACAGTAGTTTTCTTGAGATTAAACCACCAGAAACACACACAGAATACCAAACACAAATGCACCATGACTTTAAATAAGATAAGGGTGGTATATTCTGGTTTGCTTCCAAAACCTTTAAGAAATCATGTCCCAGACTAGTTCAACCTTTTTGAGCCATAAAAATATATAGGCCTTAAAAAAAATAAAAATAAAATATATGGGCCTACTGGATTTAGAGAATAAGCCATAACAACTCAATCCAAAATCCCTCTCCTGGATTTCTGTCAAAGCTGAGTCACTAATTTTTTATACTTACAAATAGGATAATGTCCGATAATGTCCAAAATGTTTTTCTTCTTATTTGCCCTCATGATGGTCGGGCCACTGCTCTGCCTCAAAACAAAAGGTCCTGAAGGTATCAGACACCTTTTGGCTCCCTCCTTCCCAATATTACACAGTTAAAGGTACTTGAAAGTAGAAGTTGTTGGCTCAGTGCCTGTAGCTCAGTGGTTAGGGCACCAACCACAGAAACTGGGACTTGCGGGTTCAAACCTGGCCCGGGCCTGGTAAACAACAAAGACAACTATTAATACAACAAAAAAATAGGCATTGCGGCAGGCACCTGTAGTCCCAGCTACTTGGGAGGCTGAGGCAAGAGAATCACTATGCCCAACAGTTTGAGGTTGCTGTGAGCTGTGATGCCTCAGCACTCTACGGAGGACAACATAGTAAGACTCTATCTCCCCCAACACACACACAAAAAAGTAAAAGTTGTAAATTCAAATGGATCTCAGGACTTCAAACATATTGAATGGTAAATTTTTCTTTTTTCGCCTTAACTTGGCCATTCGTGAGTCAACGTTGTTCATTAGACTTTCACGTTATCTTTTATTCTTTTCCTTCTGAGCTAAGAAAGAAGTAAGACAGGCTTAAAAACTAATTTGGAGTTAGAAGAGTGCCTTGACATCTCAGCACTGGTCCATCCCTTCTCCACAACGTTGCTTTGCTTTTTCGAGCTGTATCTGAAAATTGGGGTTATAATCTCCCCCTTCTCCGTTCTTTCTTCTCCCTTTTTCTTCTTCCTTGAAAAATCTTGCCACATCAGAAAAGGCCTAAGCTTGAACAGGAAGCTTTTAGTATGGTATTTCTTACCTTGTAAGAATTATTCTCATTAATTATTCTAATTATTATTCTTTTAAATTTTTATTTATTTAGTTATTTATTTTTTGAGACAGAGTCTCACTCTTTTGCCCTGGGTAGAGTGCCATGGTGTTGTAGCTCACAGAAACCTCAAACTCTTGGGCTCAACAGACCTTCTTGCCTCAGTTTCCCAAGTAGGTGGGATTACAGACACCCACTATGACGCCTGGCTAGTTTTTCTATTTTTAGAAGAAACAGAGTCTCATTCCTGCTCAGGCTGGTCTTGAACTCCTGAGTTCGAGGGATTCTCCTTCTCAGCCTCCCACACTGCTAGGGTTACAGGTGTGAGCCACTACATTGAGTCAGTTATCCTAATTATTTAGAGAGGGTCTAGTTGATTGGGTTCTCAGGAAGACCAAAGGTCTAGCAATGCCCACCAAAGGCCCCACACGGCATCAGAAGGAACTCAACAGTTTAACTGGCATAAGTTATGGAGTATCCGTTGGCTTTGATAATAGTCCAGTAGGTTAAATAGTGTCCCCCAAATTACGTAGCCTGGACCCTCAGGATATGACCTTATTTGGAAATAGGGTCTTTGCAGATGTAATTAATTAAATATCTTGAGATGAAATCATTTTGCATTTAGAGTACCCCTAAATCAAATGACTGGTATCCTTGGAAGAAGAGGAGAAAGCACAGAGAAATGAGGGGATGGTCATGTGAAGACAGAGGCTGAGAGTGGAGGTAAGCTGGCCTGAGCCAAGAAACAGGTGTACTAAAGTTTGATAGGAAGGAAAGAGCCCATCCTAGAGCCTTTGAGAGAGTATGGCCCTGCTGACACCTTGACTTTGGACTTCTAAATTCCAGAACTGTGAAAGAATTAAATTTTTGTTTATTTAAGCCATCCAGTTTGTGGTAATTTGTTCTGGCAGTCCTAGGGAACTAATACAATCATTCTCTGGTTTTTGACCTTAACATTCTGGCTGTGTCTTGCATTTGCTGTAAAGTTTGATGCATGATCCTCTGAACAGCAAATGCTAACGCCCAGAATGAACTCCTGCTACCTGAAGAGGGATTTGAGGAAGAAGGGAACAACCTCCCATCGCAACCACACAAACACTGCCTGAAAGATTAAGACCATATTTCCTAATGTGTCCTTAACTACTTGCCATGATCTGACCAGCCCAATCTTTCTAGAGTCAGTTTAGTCAGATTAAGATTCACCTCACATCCATCCCATCTCGTTGCTACACATTCTACTCATCTCAAGTTTCAGGCTCTATGACATCTCCTTCAGGAAGCATGCCCTAATCCATCCTATATTAGCAAGGATGCATTTGGTTGGAAGTTCAAAAATAACCAACTGACTAACTTCGACAATGAGGGAATTTACTGTCTGGTGCACATGAAAAGCCAAGAATAAGAATGGTGTTAGGTAAGGAATATTCTGGTGGTTCAGAGATTATTTTGCCTCCTCATTCACTTATTGCAGTTAGCCTCAGGGGAGGGCTGACTCATCTTAGGATAACAAAATAGCCTTCAGCAGCTCCTCCCGCTTCTTCCTTCCTGTCCAACTCAAAGACTCACCGGATCCTCTTTCCTCCCAGCATTCTCAGCTGAAGACTTAATCTTCATTCTGATTGGTCCAGCTTGGAATGAACCTGAGCCAATCACTATGCCCAGAGGCATAACGTGCACTGATTGGCCAATCTGGGTCGTGTGTTCAATATCTGACCCTCGGAGAGAGATTCTACTTCCCCAGAACCACGTGGCTCCCCAAATAGGTGGAAGCTGGGGCTTTTGGAAAGGCAGCAGGAGGAATGAATGGATGCTGAGAGATAATCATCAAATGCCCATTGCACTCACTGCCTCTTCTATATGCCTAAATCACTTCTATTAAGGGACTGGCTTGTGTTGTTATGTATTATATTTTATTCATGTACCTTCCTCTGAAAACTGCCAGTTACTTGAGTCCAAAAACTGTGTCTTTAGGTCCCAAGTTAACCTTTCTCATTGTTGGTGCTCAATAAAGTTTCGTTGAAGTAAATTACATTAAAAAAAAAAAAAAGTTGTTTTCGGACTTTAAGATTCCCAAAGGATCTTGTTACGTTGTTTTCCGCATGTTGGTTAATCCTGTCTCCAGTAAGCAAGGCTAATCACAGGCGGCAGAAAGGCTCTCACGTGCTGTAACCTGATACATTTAGAACATTTTAGTCATTTAAAAACGAAGTCAAATGTCCCCTGCATTTTTCATTCGTGAATGTGTGCATGGTTATAAATAGAAATGGAAAAACACTAGGCTATGTGGACTCAGTTGTCAGGGAACTTGGATTTGGACCCCCAAATATAGCCGGCTGACAATTTGCCACAGGCATGTTTTTTCCACACAGTTCATTTCATACATTCATACATTCTGAGCAGCCATCCTGAATATTTGTCCAACAGTGTATTTTTTCCACTTTGTCTTTTGGCCAAATATGTGGCTTTTTCTTTAAAAAGAGATGAGAATCTCAGGCACAGATAAATATATACCCTGGCGCTTGGCTATAATATGAGTCTGTATAGGCAATTCTGTCTCATGTCCGTGGGAGTGGTTTAACTTTGGAAGAAGCCTCGGGAAGGCCTCTGTCTCACATGCTTTCTCCCATAGCTTGAGCCAATGGCAGGAACCTTGAGGAGAATTTCAGGGAGTGGAAAACAGACATCGTTTTCCGTTAAATAGAACTAGACAGAAAGGAACGCTCAGCGAGGGGTTTCTCCAGAGTAGAGCTCTGGAAAGCCTTCGTTTTGGATCTGTCTGGTGACACCACTATGTTATCAACAGTCCCGGACATTTCCCAGCCAGGATTATCACACTGTCCTTCTGCCCATGTTTCTCTCCCTTCCTCTCCTCATCTCCAGACACCACCCAGGTTCCAAAGTCCAGCCTCACTGCCGGATTTGACATGTCTGATTATAGATACAGGCATTTTCCAGGGGATGGCTGGTCCATGTCTGAAATGTCAGCTGGATCTCAGAGTTTGAGATCAGAACAGACTTTCCCATGGATACCATGTAATTACGAGGGTTTAGATTCCCCGGCTAGACCACAGAAACCTATGTAATCCAGATGTGCTAATGATGTCCTGGGTGAGGGTTTGGGTTAGCTTCCTCAAGGGAACAGACCTGACTGGCTTCTTCGTTTAGCCCTTGACCCTTGGCTCTTCCCTCTTCTTCCTGCCTCAGATGCAAATGGGATGGATGCCTGGAGAAGAGTCACCATTTGAGTGCTAGGGGAGCAAAAGCCATTGAGTGACTACGACCACTACATCTCCTCAAGAAGTAAAAAGAAAAAGAAGAGAGAAACCTGTTTGAACAATCTACTACAGGCAGCTCTCTGCCTAATGCAGCAGAGCATAGCTCTAAATTGATTCAGGATAGATCTTGCCATAGGTCCAGGTGTACTGACCCTGATTTTAAACAGCGGGGGGCCGAGATATCATGCTCTCACAGAGGCCACTGATTAGCTCTGCTACTCCTAGCTTCCTCCCTTGTGAGGCCTGGTTGGGCAGTTGGGCTGAGAAGAAGGAACCATGGAAACACCTGATAGGTTGATTAAGATTCTAGAAGGAAGGGCAGGAAAAGTTCTCAAGGGACATGCTTGTGTTTGAAATAGGCGCAGAAACTAAAACTGCTTCAGACGAGAGGCTATCCTCTCAGCTCTGGGGCAATCCTAGTTCACCTGGCCATGCATGTTTTCCTAGCAGTTTTCTTTCTGCCAGGAATTTGGAGCATTCAGAATCCACACCAGCCCTCACTGAGCCAGGCCGCATCTACCCACTACTCGGGTGGGAGGTACCTGACCTTTGGTGGCTTCAGCCAGGGCCACAGGCTGGTTCTCCGCAGGACTCTGAGGGTAGCAAACAGAGCCCAGAGGCTTAAAGGGCAGGCCCAGATCTGTTCTGAGAGGCTGCAGCACAGTGTAGAGCCCACTGTGACATTTGTCAATGTGGTGGCAGCAGTTCTGAGACTTGTGTGCCTTATTTTGATCACACAATTTCATCTTTCAGCAGCATAGGATTTTGCAACAAAAGACAGGAGCTTTGCTATGGACCAAAGATGCTACAGTGGTGGAGAGAAGAGGGCCCAGAAGAGATCTGTAGTCAGGAACAATCTCATTACTATTGTTACTTTCAATAATACTAATAATAGAGTCACTATCATGCCTTTTTTCTAGAGAAGTGTCACCTATATTAATTCATTTAATTCCCACGCTATCCAGCTGAAGTAGGACAGCTGGGACATTATGTGTTCATTTAAATGCTTTTAAAGAAACCGAGGCTCAGAAAGCATCACTGATTCCATAGGATCACACAGAAAATCAGATGTGATCTCAAACTGAAAGTAACACAGTGTTACTCTCCAAAGAGGTGGTTCATGAGAGTATAAAGAAGGGACTATGTACCGAAGTGTGCACATGGTTAAGGGATCCCAAGAAGGGGTGGTGAAGCCTCTGAGGCGGTGGAGGAGCAGAGAGGGAGTCATTCCTGAACCCTAGAGCTGCGGCTGTAGGGACCCATCAGGAGCTGTGGGAAATACAGCCATTGGCAAACCCAAGGAATGAACACGCCATCCTCTTTCCTCCCAGCCCCTCCCATTTCCTGCTCCTGCCTCCCATTGGCCAAACCCAACCAGAAGCCAGAGGGCAAACAGGCCCACTGCATGCAGTCTGTGAGGTCAGCTTCCCATTGCTGAGAGCTAGTGGAAGAGAATGCAGGGCAGATCCAAGGGGAAAATGGAAAATACCCAGCTACAAGCTGCTGTGGACTGATCACGAGGCAGAAACTATACTAGGGAATCTATGTGGTGGTTTCATGCCATTCTTGCCAGAGTTGTGTGTAGTAGATATGAAACCTCAGATTGCCAATTATAAGAAAGGGAGTTTTATTTAACTATCATTTAATTTGATTTCCACAAGGAACTCCACTCTGATGGGTAGCAGAAATTTTATCTCACACAGTTCATAGATTCTTCAGCCAATTCTGGATCTCAGCACAACTAACCTCTTAAAAAAATGTTTCCAAAGGGCTTCGTGTGTGTCCACACGGCTTCCAGAGCGCCCAGCAACAGTTGCTTCTAGCCACATTTCCACGTTGGCATTTATCAAGGCATCCTCGTTCCCATCTGGTCCTTGTCATCAGATCGAATTCATGAGTGCCTGGCCCAGCTGCAAGATCTCTATAGGTCCTATGCTCCAGGGGGCTCAGGACACATTGGGTCCCTGACCATAACATGGTGGTGTTAGTGGTGGTGGTGCTGCCTCTGTCCAGCCAGCACGCAGCCATCTATCTCTCCTGTGCACCCCTCAGGTGGACGTGGGGAAAGTCTATGATACTTGCCACATCTGGGTTCCGCTCTGGAGGCAAGGCTAACGTCCTTGGGGTCGAATTCCCAAGGGGTCTGGAGTTTCTGCTATGCCCGTTTCCCTAGGGGTTTGATCCAGGATCCCTCCCTCAGGTCACGTGGCAGTATCCTGCTAACCTTTATATCTCCTGCCTCCTACCCCCTGCCACTGACTCCAGCCTGCGGAATCTTTAAGTGATCATTGGGGTATTAGAAACAATTCTGAATAATTAGATATGTTTCTACTTTTGAATCTATAGCTTATGCATAAACTTTATTCTCCTAAGTCTTTCAAGGGTTAGGAGTTGGACGCTCAAAAGCCTAGATTTTTGTAACCCAAAGCATTTTCTTTAAATTGGTTATCTCTGCCATGAAATAATTAGAAACTCAAAAATCAAGAGCTCCCACTTTGGTTGTCTGCCTTCTTTGGTGGCATCCCTTCTGGGGGATAGTAGTAAACCTCAACTGTCCTCTGAAAAAGGACCTCCAGTTACAGAAACTCCTAACTCAGAAAGAAAATAATAATCATAGTTAATACAGAAATGGAATCACCACGAAGCTAATGAAGCTTAAATTTCAGGGCCCCTCACTTGCAAGGGTCCCTTCTGAGACCTTAGCAGGGACTCAAGCAATGGATTCACTAGCCACAGTCAGTTACGACCACTGTCGCTTGCACTCAGACTTCCTTTTCAACAGACTTCTTGTGTTGGGTTGTGTGGTAGCAACTGTGGATGTTTGGGGCCTTGGCGGAAGGGAAGTTGAGCTGGGTGTACATGCAAAATCCCAGCAGGGCCAGAGCAGTGCATTCCCTCTGCTTTTGGGGTCTGTCCCCCAACCCTTTCTGGCTGTACTCCTCCCCTACAGGCAAGGAGTCTTCGGGGCCACAGGGCCATCTCTCACTCTGCGTCTCCACCTGCATATTCTGCTCCTTCCCTGTTTCCCTCCCCAGGGTTCAGATTTGCACTTCAGGATGAAGCCACACCCTGTCCACTCCTGCTTCCTTATCCTGTCACTTTAACAGGTGTTACCTCTTACTCAGCCTCTATTTCTCCCAACTCTGATGCCACTTCTGTCACCTAGAGGACTTGAACTGACACCATCCATATAGGGAGTGGCCTGAGAAAGCAGGCAAGAAGAGAATGTGTGGGGTCTTGATCAGTTAGCAATAAGGGACCCGTCTCAGGGGGTCTGTAGGGTGAACAGGAGTCCTAGAATAAGGCAGCAACCCAACTGCTATACTTACCCCAAACCTAGATGTCCCTGATGAATTTTTGTTCTTGAGACCGCTCTGAACCCTCAAAGCTGGCCAGGATGGCCCACTTCTCCCATGAAGAGCTGGCCTTTTCATCCCCCCTTCTTGAAAAGGCCTCTCCCCTATCAGGCAACAGGGGCCCCAGCAGGCTCTGCCCCAACATCTTTTCCTGGCTGTCAAGCCAGTGATCGAGATTAAGTGGCAACATGACCCAGATGAGGACATACTGGGTTTGATGAGGGAGAACAGAGAAGACCCTGTAAAGATGCTGTGAGAATTAGCTGCTATACCTGGGAGCCCAGGAGGGGCGAGGCTGTGACGACACTTAGGAAAGTAGTGGGACTTAAGACCAGAGGAGGGAGATTATGGACTTGGGGACACTCTCTTGGGATTGAGGATTTAACAGCTGGTGCGGCCCCTGGGGGATGATGTAACTCACTGCTACCGAGAACTCCTTAAAGCCTGAAGAAAGGCAGGCCCCGAGCTGAGTGAAGTTGAAATGGGCTGAACTGCACAACAGATGGCAGAGGAAGTGGGTAAAGGCCAAGAGCAGTGGGCATCCTGGAGTGGCCACCGAGGTGAGGCCAGAGACCCCCGAGAGGACGCCTCATTCACCAAGGCCATCAGGCACATGATACTCAGTAGGGTTGCCAGACTGAGCAAATAAAAGTACAGGACAGTGACTTAAAATTGAATTTCAGGTAAACAACAAATGCTTTTTTTTTTTTTTGGAGACAGAGTTTCACTATGTTGCCCTCTGTGGAGTGCCCTGGCGTCACAGCTCATACCAACCTCAAACTCTTGGGCTTAAGAGACTCTCTTGCCTCAGCCTCCCAAGTACCTGGGACTACAGGTCCGCACCACAACGTCTGGCTATTTTTTTGTTGCAATTGTCATTGTTTAGCAGGCCAGGGCCAGGCTCAAACCCACCAGCCTCTGTATATGTGGCCGACGCCCTACTCACTGAGCTACGGGTGCCGAGCCAACAACAAACACTTTTTTTTAGGATAAGTGTGTCTCAAGTACTGCTTGCGATAGGGTGGCAACCCAATTACTATAATTTTCCCTGGGAGAAAATTATGACACTGCAGAATGCCCCAGCTGCAGGAGAGTCCAGGCAGTGCAATGATTCAGGCTTTTAAAGAGTAACAGGAGGTGTGGACAGTGGGGTGACACACAAAGTATGCAGTGTACAAGGGACGATTCCTGAGTACAAGCATGTCCCGTGTAGTATGTAGCACATACAGAACTTACACTTCACGTTTGGGACATACTCACGCTTAAAAATGATTCCTTGTTTATTTGAATAAAGAGGCATCCTGTTTTTATCTGGCATGGCTGAGCAAGAGGGTGGCATCACTACGGAGGTCTCTGCAGGCCAGAGGTGACAGTGGGAGAGGCTGTTCCTGGGCTCGGCATGTCGACAGCACTGGGGATGATGGCACCATGAAGCAGCAGAGGCCAGTCGGCAGCACTTAGCCACCGCAAGCCAGCAGCCCATGATTGCTGTCAACAGCTGGCAGGGCTAAAGGGCCAACAGATAGCAAAAGTGGGTGGGTGTTAATAGAACACAGCACCCCCAGAGGTGGGTAGACCATAAGTATACCGCTGTACGTGTATGAACGTGGGTGTGCATGTGTATATGTGTGTATGCACATGTGTGTATATATATGCAGGGCTTGTGTGTGTATAAAGTAGACTGGAGTTAGTTTTCATAACTTAAAACCATTGACTGAGAGGTGGCTGGATACTTATAAGAAAGAATCCTGTAAATATAACAGTTTACAATGTAATGATTTCTGATAAGCAGCAAGACCTGTGGCCACTTACTAGAGTGACCTTTTACTGGGGAAAGGGAAATACTCAGATATTTTGAGGATATTTGAAGAACTGAATTGACATTGACATCGAGAGACCTGAAACACCCTCCTGGCAGGAGGGGCACACGAGGAACTGGGTGATAAATGGAGTATTGGCTAACGTCCAGCTTCTAGTGGGTCTGCGAGGTCCGTGGACACTGTGGTCATTTCCCCAGGCCCAGAATGCGTAAGTGACATTGAGGAAACTCCCACATTGGGTTTTGGCCTGTGGGGGTAAAAGCTATCGTGGCAGGGAAGACTAAGTGGAAACATCCGATTCAGCTCCCACTCTGACCTCAGTCAAGACGGTGAAATTCAAACAATATCGCATCCCAGCAGAACTCAAGGATGCCACAGTCCCTGCCATATCTCCTCTTCACTGAACAGCGTGGTCCCTGCAAGGACAGAGGAACCTGGGGCAGAACCTAAGACTCACAAACTCAACCCCTAACAGCCCTGGTCACCGTGGCCAGTGTGCTTTTCTGCGGAAGCAGACTGTGATGGCCTCAGGTACATGACATGTAGCCACCGATTTAATGAGTACGTTCTTTTTTATCCCAATCAGATAAGAGAATCAGAAGTATTTTGTGTTCGCATGGAGTGGATGACAACTCACGTTTACAGCGTTGCCCCAGGGCTGTTGGACTCACTCCTTTGCTTTCTGTCATAATTTAGTTGGAAGAGAACTGAATTGTTTGGGCATTCCCCCCCCAAAGAACATCAAATTGATTTATTAAATTGAGTTATTTTCCTAATTTGGCAGGATGAGAAAGACACAGTTCGCCCGCAGAGGACATGGTAAAGCACGTGCGCTGCGAAGGGCGGATGCTGAACACGGTGAAGCTGCAGAGACTGGCCTACCAATAACCTTATGCTTTTAGGGGTGCAGGGATGGGTGCAGGAAGCCAGGGCATCCCTCCAAAGTAAAAGCCAAATTGCTACATTTTGCATCCTCTATTGTAGAAAAGGAAGCAGGATGCCTGATATGCCCCTTTAGGTTCTAGAGCTCACATGCCCCACATCCAGGAATGCTACTCCAGCCCAGACCAGAGGCACAGGCAACTGCCAGCTCTGAGCACAGCGGGGCCCTGCGGCAGGTTCAGGCTGCAGTGAGGGCAGCCTTGTGGTGTGGGCTGTGTAATCTAGCAGGTTCTGTGATGTTGGGATGCAGCACCCGTGACAAGCCCCATGGGAGAATCACAGCACAGCCTCTCAGGGTCCTGGAGCAAAGTGGTACCATCCGCAGCAGAGAGCATGCTTTCTGAGAAACTGCCCCTGGTGTGTTAGTGAGCCCTGATGGGAATGGAAGAGCTGCCCAGGGGATACCAAGTGAAGATGCGTCTAGAAACACCCGTCCTGATGTGGGTTCTCATCCAGTGGATGTGATGGAAAAGGTATGCCTGAGATGGAATCTGAGGGCGAGGGGCAGGAGGAAGGTGGATGGGCAGGTCTTGGATCCCATGCTCTCCTCCCTCACCCAGCTCACCCCCAGCACCTTCCAGTGTGGAGGGGAGCGGGCTGGTGTCTCATATAACCAATTGAGGGGGGAGGAATGGCCCACACTTGATTGACAGGTGGGTTGGCTCATCCATAGGCAGGTGTAATCTAAAACTGAGGGTGCTGCCTTACAGCAATACCCAGGGATGGGCACTAAAGACGGGGGCCAGAGAAACCTCCCAAAGGCAGCAATTCCAACGGTGTCCCCCATCACACACTTTACTCTAAACAAAAATTTTCCAAAGATGAGAGAAGTCTGAACTCACTGCAGTAACTAATGACCTGGAGGGCTGGTCAGGGGCCAGCCTAGAAGACACAATGATCAGAGACAAGGAGGTCTGGGGAACAAGCATATCCACAGGTGTATGGAAACCAGCATACAGAATGAAGATCTTTGCCTTGTATGTCAATAACCAAAAAGCATTCATGGCGAAAGGGGCACTAAATATCCAAGCAGGCAAAATCACTCAGCTCTGGATGTCAGCCAGCACAAGAGGTAGAGGCCACATATGCCCCCCAACAATGTGGGCTGCCGCTTACCATGACCTATCTGGCTATTGTGGGCTTGGATATCATAAAAATGTGTTACTCAGACTTCTCTTCAAGAAAGAACTTTCTAGTCAGCAGCAAGGAGTGTAGTTGGCTGGCATCCTCCAGCTGAAGTCCCTTTGGGATTCACTACAGCATGTCCCAGGTGGCCCGGCCAGTGACGGAGGGCACTAGGAGCCATCCCAGACAAGGCAGAACTCTTGAGATCAGAGTCCATCCTCCTGAAAAAGGAGGGACAGCCTATTTGGTGGACCACAACTTTACAAGATCTACAGGCCAGTGCAGGGCTCTCTGCGCCACTTCTGCTCCTCCCTTGTGCCTTGATTAAAGCTTCAGATCAGCGATGTGGTCTGAAGACTTTCTCAGCACCTCATTTTGTCCCCCTTTTTATCTGTCACAAACGTTACTCCCCAGAAACCGCTTGCATCCCTAACCAGGGATCTGCTCATCAAAAGACCTGGATTGACACACAGAACCCGGGATTCCTTGCCAGGGCCTTCAAAGAGCTCTGCCCATGTCTTCCCAAAGGCCAACCCCACGCTCTGGCACGCAGACCCCAGGCAGAAGGGGTACCAGATGTGGCTGATTGCGTGGGAGTGGCAGATCTTAGCCACAGAGACTGGGGTGTCCACACACATGTGCAAGAGTCCTCATGGTGCAAACACACTGCCCCCTCCCAGGAGGAGACAGGCAGAGAGCCAGAGGTGTGGCCAGTCTTCCCTTCATGACACATTCCCACATGGAATTCTGAGGCTTCTGAACATTCTAAATTTGAACCTGGCCTTTCCAATTGTCAAGGTAGGAGGATGAGACACAATTTCCTTAGCCATTTGTTAGGATGATTAATAACTTTCAAACATTTATTGTAAACATATGGAAAGTAGACCTCTACCTGTCATGTTGTCCTGGGTTGGTAAAATCGAGCCTGAAGTTCATCCTATTGGGGCGAGTGGGATATACTGACATGTTTCAAAATCACTTCCAGTAGGTTGCTGAAAGCCTTCCTGGTGAAGGAATGGCTTCTAGAAATCCTCCTGATGCCTGCTGCACCCACTCACCAGGCATCATGACAGAAAGGAGAGTTCTGAAAGTCACACTGTGAAATGAGTTTGTTCTGGCTGCAAAAGTGGGGGGTTGTGAGGAAGCAAGTTGGAATAAGTCTGCGGAAAGTCCTTCCAATAATGAAGATGTAATTAAAATTGCAAGCAGAGAATTTGTTTTTCATTGACATCTAATTGAAACTATCAATAATAAAAAAAGAAATTGACCATGCTAAGGAAAAAAACTGAATGAATGTTGTAATATCTTTATAGAAAACACAATCACAAAATCATTACCATAGGAATGTATACAGCCAAAAATACCTAGGAAAAAAGTAGTATAGAATCATATAAGACAGCTAATTAATAAAATATAGCATGTTATTTTTCTGGATTTTGTGACGTGTGCAATATTGGTTCAGTTTTTCTTTTTAATTATGATTTATTGTGACTTTTTTTCTAATCTAATATTCTCTTTTGTATTAAATGTATTTGTAAATTTGTTTTCCTTCTTTAAAAAGGGCTCTCCGGATTGAATAAGTGTCAGGCCCTGCAAAACACAGATGGACTCCTGAGTGAATGCCATTATCACTAGCTCGAGTATTACTTCCTCACATCTGTAAGGTGGACAGGATTGCCTCTGTTTCACAGAAAAGAGAAATAGAGGCCAGGAGATGAAGTTGCTTACTCATCCTGACTCTGCTTTTCCCACTGGATTCTAGAATCTTCAGGCCTCTTGGCTCTCTGCCTGTTTCTTTATCCTTCTGCTGCTTCTGCCACCCAGGCCCCAGAAGGGAAGGCCAGAGGGAGCCTAAATTGGAAGAAGAGGCCTCTCCAAATAAGCCTCTGCTGAGAGGGTCCCATCTCGTCCTGAGGTCAGGGAGGCGGGGTGGGGGTGAGAGTGGCAGCACAGAACCCAGGAATCAAGTAGCCCAAACAAACAGCTTTTGCAGGAGGACAAAGCAGAGGCTTTGGGGGGCTCTGCCTCCCAGGCCAGGACCCGTGGCCCTCAGTTAACTGCTGCTGTGGTTTAAACTTGATGCCACCAGCAAGGGAGGGCAGGAGGGAAGGAGGTCATGTCTGTGCTTCTCATTCCCTGGAATAGTCCAGCCCTGCCCGACACGCCTTTGCTGTGGAGAGCCAGGACCTAGACCAGGTTTACCGAGGCCTCTAAAGCCCTGATTTGTCACTCATCTTTGCCATGGGCTGTCGACATTCCTTTACTAATTAGGGTTGTTAAGAACCCTAAAAGCTTTACCTCTCAGATCAGAAAGAACACCAGTCCCACTCAGTCTAGGGATGCTTAGGCCCACCCTGATGAAACAGAATCAGTGACTTTTTCCAAAAGCTTAATGTATAAAAGTTAAATACTTTCATTTTGGAACTTATATCTTTATTTTTTAGGTTTTTAATTACAATATCATATCTTTTGTGAAATGATGATGATAGTCATGACATTTGCTAGCGTTTATTGAGTGTTGCCATGTGCTAAGCATTGTACTGAAAGCTTTGCAGTGTGTCTCATTTAATCACTATGAGAACCTTAAGAGATAGACACTATTATTATTTTATTTATTTATTTATTTATTTATATTTAGAGACAGAGTCTCATTTTATTTCCCTCAGTAGAGTGCTGTGCCGTCACAGCTCACAGCAACCTTCAACTCCTGGGCTTAGGTGATTCTCTTGCCTCAGCCTCCCGAGTAGCTGGGACTATAGGCACCCGCCACAATGCCCAGCTATTTTTTGTTGCATTTTGGCCAGGGCTGAGTTCAAACCTCCCACCCTTGGTATATGGGGCTGGTGCCTACCCACTCGCCCAACCCACTGAGCCACAGGTGCTGCCCAGTAGACACTATTATTAACCCATCTAACCCATCTTACTTTCAAAAAAATTATGGCTTAGGGAGATCAAGTGGGCATACATTATACAGCAGCCCACTATGGAGTGGGGACCTGAGCTGACCAGTGTGATTTCACTACGCACACTCTTTGCCATCACATCGTCCTGCCTCTATAGATTAAATGCAGTTTTCAAATCTTGATGTCCTTATCTCCCAAAATAAAAACGTGGCCACCCTGGGTTGAGCCTTGTCTTCTGTAAAGAACTTGTGCTGGCCTAGAAGACTGGAGGCCTGAGAGCCCCGGTATAGCCCATAAGGTTCAATGGACAATTTTCCTGGGGAGACAGACTTCAGTCATTCAATGTCTTCCCACAAGTTGGAAGCAAAATTAGACAAAGAGAAGACCCGGCCTAGCAGATTTCAGCAGCTGTGAGACTCGAAAATTTGGGGGTTTCCTTTGGTTTGGACAATGGCCTGACTAAAGGAAAAGCAGCCTCTAGAAAAAAATCCAGAGAACAATTCTTCCAAACTATGCATCCCCGGGGACATCCTGGCTTTGGACAATGCACTCCTGTGCAGCCCCAGGAATGCCGAGGCATTCCTCAACAGAGTGGGAATTTCCAGCCTGGATTCCTACTGGAGGTGCCTCTGGGGGGACACAGGAGCGTCTGGAGGCACATTCTCACCTCTCTCTTGCTGCACCTCCTCCCACTCTTCTTTCTAATTGGCAGTCTCCATGGTGAAGGCGAGAGGAAGAGAGAGTTTAGATGGTTTCCATGGCAACAGCAAAGGAGAGATTGTTTCCTTGGTGACAGTGGGAAGGTAGAGGTATCTGGGAGCAGAGAATCTGTCCCCCCTCACCTCCCACCCTGTGCCCTGCACAGGTCACACCCACACCCAAGTGTTATACCTGGCATGGCAGCAACCATGAAGTCTTCCAGGGGATGAACACTATCCAGACCACAGAGGCAGTGCTCCGTTTGGGCTCTGGGTCTGGGCAGACTCTATCTGGGGCACATGATGTCACCCTTTACGCTCTCAGTTGCCTCATCTAGAAAATGGGGCTAAAAACAGGCTCAACCTATTCCAGTTGTGAGGAAAGTGAAAGTCAAGTGCCTCGCTTGCAGTGAGTGTCAGTAAATGTTAACTGTTATCATGACAGGGAAACTGTTGCTAGTACATGCCAATAACCATTCTCGCTACAATGCAGAGAATTGTGTTGTATTGCATTGCCCGGCAAGGCAGGCTTCATAAGGCCATTTTATAGATGTGGGAGCCCGAGGCCGGGGACAGCAAGTGAGTCTGCCTGAGTCCCACCATCACCAAGCGCTGGTACTGGGGCTACAAGCCAGGCATCTGGACTCCAAGTTAGTGCTCTTTCCTCCCCACACCCAACCCCCCTCACACTGTAGACACGGGCCGCTGGCTGGACCACCTTTGTTCCCGCGCCTCCATCAGAGACCCTGAAAACAGAGCATGCAGCCCCTAAGCCTCCCCCACGTCACTCATGGTCTGTGCCATAAACGGCGCCAAGTCACACAAGCACCCAGGGGAGTCTCTTATTTATTTATTTATTTATTTATTTATTTATTTATTTAGAGACAGAGTCTCAAGCTGTCGCCCTGGGTAGAGTGTCATGGTGTCACAGCTCATAGCAACCTCAAACTCTTGGGCTTAAGTGATTCTCTAGCCTCAAGCCTCCCAAGTAGCTGGGACTACAGGTGCCCGCCACAACCCCCAGCTATTTTTTGGTTGTGGTTGTCATTGTTGTTTGGCAGGCCCAGGCTAGATTTGAACCTGCCAGCTCCGGTGTATATGGCTGGTGCCCTAGCCGCTGAGCTACAGGCACCAAGCCCACCCAGCGGATTCTTAAAGCAACTCACAAGCATAAGAAAAGTGAGGTAACTTAGTGAAACTAAATTAATTACTGGGAATCAGCCCGGGCCAGTGACAGACAGAAAGCATCACTGCTTCTGCAAATGGCTGGGGCCTCAGTGCCTCTCTTGGTACTCCTGAATCAAACAATTTATGAATTATTAACAGTTCATTTATGTGATCTAGTCATTATTTAGAACAGTGATTTTTAACTGGTGGGCCATGGCACACTGGTGTGCTGTGAGAGGATCTTAGGTATGTGGTGAAAATTTGTAAAGATCATCAATTAAATTATTTTCAAAAGAAAGTGCAGTAAGTGCATTTTTTTTAATTCTTTATTTTGATTAACATAACGTAAGTGTGCCATGGAAATTTAACTATACATTCGGGTTTTCTAAGATAAAAAAAGGGTAAAAAACAGTGATTTAGAAGGTGGATACATCATTCTGGGAAGACTACCAGCTTTAGAACTAGACAGATTTGAATCAAACCTTAAATTCTACCCACTAACTACTAGCAATGTCACTTAAGATGGGGTAATTAGTCTCCTTCGGCATCAGTGTTTCTGATCTATACAATAGGCATACAGTACTATCTCCTGACAGAGTCATTGTGAGGGGGGTAGAGATGATATATATAGAACACCTGGTACAATAGAAAACATTCAACCCTTGGTAGCCTTTCTCATTAAACACAGGTGGGCTCATCTCAGTTCTCATTCGTCCCTGGTTGGGGTGGATGCTCCATGGATCTCCCAGGGCTCTGCAAGAAGATGAGCCCAGGAAAATTTTTATTCTTTTGCAGTTTTTTTTTTTTTTTTTTTTTTGGCCGGGGCCAGGTTTGAACCCTCCACCTCCAGTGTATGGGCTGACGCCCTACTCCTTGAGCCACAGGCGCCACCCAGCCCAGGAAAATCTTACCGATGTCAGTATAGGCTGTTGATGGCCTTTCATGCAGTGCAGGAAACAGTAGGGCTTAATGCCTTCACCTGCACCTGGAGCATCACCACTGCCCAGGTCAGACAGCAAAGGAAGCTGCCCTGCTGAAATCTCTGGGCTCTCTGGGAGTTCCCATCTCGGGCTATTGATCACATTCACAGGCTTGGGTCCATGCAGCAAGTTTTGGGCTGCATGCCCAAAGTTAGTCTCTGGCAGGGCACAATGGCTCATGCCTGTAATCCCAGCACTCTGGGAGGATGAAAAGGGAGGATCCCTTGAGTAGCCTGAGTAAGAGCAAGACCCCATTTCTACTAAAAATAGAAAAACTAGCCAGGCATTTTGGCAGGCAACTGTAATTTCAGCTACTTGTGAGGCTGAGGCAGGAGGATTGCTTGAGCCCAGCTGTTCAAGGTTGCTGTAAGCTAGGTTGACACCATGGTACTCTAGCCTGGGCAACGGAGTCAAACTCTCTTTCTCTCAAAAATAAAAAGTGTGGTGCCCAACAACGCCCGGCAATTTTTTGTTGTTGTTACAGTTTGGCCAGGGCCGGGTTCAAACCCATTCCCCTCAGTAAATGGGACCGGTGCCCTACCCACTGAGCCACAGGCATCGCCCTACTTTTTCTTTTTCTATACAAAATTTTTCTTCCAGGTTCCATTATGGGTTTTTGTTTGTTTTTTTGAGTGTGTATATTTACACTCTCTTGAATCAACTTATTTATATTCCAACATGGCGTTTTAAGTAGCCATTCATTAATTCAACAGATATTGATTTTCAGAAAATGAATATTTGTTTATCTTATGGTATGGAAGATGTTTTTAAAAAATGAATTATAGGCTTGGTGCCTGTTGCTCAGTGGCAAACCACATACACAGGAGTTGGCGGGTTTGAATCCATCCTGGGCCTGCCAAACAACAATGACAACTACAACCAAAAAATAGCCAGATGCTGTGGTGGGCACCTGTAGTCCCAGCTACTTGGGAGGCTGAGGCAGGAGAATCACTTAAGCCCAGGAGTTTGAGGTTGCTGCGAGCTGTGATGCCATAACCCTCTACTGAGGGCAACATAGTGAGAATGTATATAAAAAAAAAAAAAAAAAAAAAAAAAGAATTACATATAAGGATTCATCTTCAAACAGCTTCCAATTTATATACTTGAAAAGGCAAAATAAGTATACTATCTATAGTGCAAGAAGTTTTCTATAGAAAACTGGGGAGAAGACCT